>DF366505.1:8124-22507 GCA_000787875.1 Solanum virginianum
AAAGTGTACACTTGTACATATAACATGTCCCAAAAACTTATATTCACCAACCTTAACAGAGATCCCAATTAAAATTTCAAATTCCTCAAAAGTGTACTTATTTATCAATCTCCTCGCAAATGACACTAACGACCTCAAATGGTAACCATGATACCAAAGCACAAATCTACGGGCTCTAACAATTTGCAAAGTGAATCACCTAAGAAAGATTATTTTGCTCATCAAAGTTACAGAGCTTAGATGGTGAGAGAACAGAAACAGATATTAGTATTCTGTATGTAAGTTCAAACTAAGTCTAAAAAACAGACACCTGAACTAGAAAGGCCTGGAGTGATTTGAAGTACTGGTAAAGTAGGATAACTAACAGAACAAAACAAATCCAAAGAAATGACTAACTGTTCATGAACTAACTTAGCTTCATAAATTATAATTGTATTGAATAGGAAAATTTACCAGAACATGAAAAAATAAGAGTAGACTTACAACTCTCAAAAAAACATAGGAGTCAATATTATGAAAAATTTACATAAGAGTGCCAAGGAACAAAGATGGACCATACGTAAGTTCGGATTTCAAGAATAGTGTTCTTTCGAGGTTCATAACGTAACATATGTTTAACTAAATCATGCCAAAGGAAAGGAGGTGCTTTACATACCTCAATCGCTTCTCCAACTAATCCAATTGCAAACCCGATCCAACTTATGCTCCTAGGTGTCCAATGTCTACAAATAGTTTGCAATAACGCCAAACGATTTGTCCAACTTTTTGCCCCAATCTTACAAAAAATTTCGGCAGCACTTCCCCTAAAACCTAGGCTGCCCCGAGAATCAACTCGGCTCAAATTAATCAACAACAACCCAAAAACATCAACAAGCATTTCCAATGCCATTATAACACCAAATATCATTTTAGTACACTTACAAAAACTGGACAACATACTTATACTTCCTACACAACATAACATTGTACTATATACATAGACCCAATTCGGTCAACCTGTTACATATATGCATCAAAATAATTTACATTCATTTCTACACATTACAATGATCATAATACACTAACTAGGCCTCCATACATCATTCCCACACAACACAATATTACACCACCCAAACACACACACCTACGGTCAACCTTAGCTTCTATACTACTCATTTCCAACAATCAAGTTTTCATAATTTTGTTTCTTCCTAACATACTATAACATACATACAACCTTTAAAATCTATAAAACAAGATAAATTCTTATCTTATCACTTCACCCCTTCAATTGAGCTAGGGTTCCAATCAAGAAGGAAAGGAGTATTTTCTTGCCCCAACAACCTCTTCAAACTACCAAAGAGATTCAATATAGGTGGTTTATACCATCAAAATAATTTGAAAAATGAAAGAAAGTAAATTTCAAAGATTTTGGGAACAAGCCGAGAGGGTCTTTTTGTTCTTCAAGGTTTTTTTTCTTGTGTTTGTTGAGTTTGGCTAAGTGTGCTAGAAATGAAGATCTTGTACATGTGATATACATATATAGATATATAGAAATTCCAAAAGTTGTCAAGTGTGTCACACTTGGCCTAATAGGAAGACAACACAATTTAAGTGGGGCAACCTCTAATTCCCTTCAAGATCCCAAGTCTTAGAAATTACACTTTGGTTTTCCAAACTTTTCAATAATGTCACTTTAGTCCCAATATTTCCAGCAGTACCACATTAGTCCCAAATTTTTTGTAATTATTCCAATGTGCAAAAAGCGGGTTCTAACAGTAATCTATTGTATATTTATTAGTTTGTCAATCTTCATTGTATAAAGAAATGTGCACTGAAGATGAAATTAAAGAAATAGGAGAGAAGTCCACAAATAAGGTAGGCTGAATTTATAAAAATGATTAAAAATGACACGATAGACAATAGTGAAGGGGTCTTCTTCTGGATTCTTAGTATATAATAAGACTCTTAAGCATCCTCATGATTTGTGACTTCTCATTTACTATATTTGTTATAAATTTTCCTTATGAACATTCAACCTATTCGAATAACGTCAAAGTAGAATTCGATCAAATTGTGACAAACTATTTAAACTGCTATCTATAGCGTTAACCACTTATCCAAAATACTCCACAAAATGATTAAACTTTTCCACTTATTCTTTGATTGTACAAAATCGAAGAACAAAGAAGCCAATATACACAATGCAAACTAATACAATAGATAGAGTAATAAGCAAAGAAGAAAAGAGAAACGTACCAAAACTAAAAACTGTGCGTTGATAGTCAGAATAATAAACTGGTGAAATCTGAGAGGAAATCAAAAGTACAAGAGGGGTGTATAGGCATGAAATAGTGACGGACCATCCATGTAAAACATCTAAGTTTTTTACAGTGAAAAATCGTAAGGCATGATTTATCAATGACCATGTGAGAACGTAAAAGTTGATAACAAAACTAAGTAAAATAGAGAAGTAGTGGGGAGGAAGTGTGTAAGATTCTTATCAGTTCTGCGATTAAGCCAAAAAATATTATAAAGACAATAGGGTGTGAATGTTCATCGATTATAAAATAAGTGAGTGAACAGATACAAATTGTATTTGTAGATACAGGTTGTATTTGTAAACAAGAGAATAAAATAAAGAGATGGAAACTTACAATGTAAGCAAGGTTATTTCATGTATAAATTGGATGTTTGTTTGGACAATGTCATCAGGCGAAGTTTGTTTTAAAAGAGTGAAGCCATAAGTTGCATCTGTCGGTAAAGCGTGAATCAATATTGTAAGTGTGTTAGTGGGGGTGACCGTGTTGGGACTGTATACTTCAAAGCATAACGCCTTTCCAACCATATATAAAATTAATATCACTACCTCCATGTTGAAAAGGTGATGAATATTTGAAAGAAAAGAAAGTAAGAAGAGGAATTTGTGGGTGTAATCTAAAGAAGAGAGGGCAGGATGACAACGTACCTGTGCATCAAACCCAAGCATTAGATGTTTGATGGGAAACAACGGTGTTCGTTTGACTGTTTTAAAGAGCGAAAAGCTAAAAGGTGCATCTGTTCAATGTGTCGGCTGCGGAGGTGGTGGCTTTTGCGAGGGGTGGTGTAGGGTGGGAAAATATTTTTTCTTTTTGGGTTTTTTTAATTTAATTGTTTTGGTTTATTAAATTTTTTTTAAGTGAAGGGTATTTTAGAAATTTGACTTTAGAATTTTAGAGTTAATGCTTTTAAGGTAGTATAGATAGATTAAAAATTCCTTGTTTAAGTTAGTAACATTTGTATTTGAGTCAGTACTTAGGTAGTACCAAAAAAACCATATTTACAAATAACTAGAACGGAAGTAAAATCTATCCCAAAATTGAACCAAAATCTATATGGACCCTAAAAGTTCTATGATTGGCTCAGTCATCTTGGAGTAGGCATTTGTACATCGAAGACAGAACAACAAAATAAATTTAAGCTTGAGTTAATCTAATTAGTGAATCCTACTTAATCTGTGTAATCAAAGTGTCAGTATCCATACTAACCCCTCTAAACAACTTCTCGTTCTTAGCCTGCCAGAATGGTATATCATGCTAACCCAAAGAGGAGATATTACCTCCTTGTAGAATTGCCGCCATCTCCTCCTTTTGATTCTTTCAAGTACCTAAGCATCTCTGGATGGCTGTTGCACCCCTGCCTACACTTGAGTCTCGCTGAGGCAACATTCTGGATTATTTATTAGAATCAACAGCATTAGTAGTATGACTTTTTATGTCCCTGTATGTGTGACTACCTCTGAAAGATTAGAAATTCCCCCCCCCCCATATTTGTGTCCGCACCTATAAGGTTTTGACATACAAAAATAGGAGTTGACTGAAGAACTAATTTGTTAGCCTCATTTCTGGCTTTAAAAGACCACCATCTCATAACCAAATTTCTAATAGGAGTGTAGTTCCTGACTATACCCAGTAAGCCACCAAAGAACCCCCAAATGTTCTTTCCAAAATTTCCAGCAGCAAAAATATGGTCAATGATGTCCTGGCCAAGTGTATAACAACAGAAACATTCAGATGGTTGTTTTCCAAAAGTAACAAGTGTTGAATTTTTGTGCCTCCATACTATATGAGCTTTGAGTAAATAGATGTTCATCCTAATGTTGCATTGCTACATAAACTGCATTTAGTGTCTCCTTTCGATAAATCGAACATTTGCAGTCTATCTATATTAAGTAATCTGAAATATATTTTTGATTAATTTTCTCTCTTTTTTACTAATATATTTTTAGCTCCTACAGTAATTGTAGAAAATAAGATAATATCTTCAATATCACGAACAATTTTATAAATAAAGGTGGATGCCTTTTGACAGACTTAGTAAAGAATACTTGGATGGAGTAGAAGATTTTTTAAATCATGCATTTTTGGAAAAGCAAGAAGGAGAGAAATTTTCTTGTCCTTGTATTGAATGTGTACTTATCTATCACGTAAATCGGACTACAGCTTATGATCATCTTGTGGTTAATGGTATTATGCCATCATATGATAATTGGTTTTGTCATGGAGAGTCTCTACAAGTATCAAACAATACTAAAGTAAATAGTCCGAGGCAGGCAAATGTACGAGGCGATGATATGAGAGGAATGATAAATGATGCCTTTGGAGGTTTTGCACAGTTCATAGATAATAACAGTAATGAAAGAGGCGAGATGGAGCCAAACCTACATGAAAATGATGTTCATCTATCTGGAACACAATCTTATGAGAGGTGGATAAGTTTGAATGACTTATGAAGGAGGCAAATGAAGAATTATATCATGGATGGAAGAAATTTAGCAAATTATCCTTTTTATTACATAAATATCGTACAAAATGCATGTTCAAATGGTCAAATGGTCAAATGAATCTATTAATTCTTTGCTTGGACTACTGAAGGATGCGCTGCCTAAAGGATATGAATTGACTCCTTTTTATGAGACCAAAAAGATTATTGAGGGCTTAGGCTTAAAGTATGAAAAGATTCATGCTTGTGGTAATGATTGCATGCTATTTTGAAGGAATTTGCTAGTAAGAGTGTTAATGAGTGCAGAATTTGTGGGGCTTTTAGATGAAAAAATAATGCTAAGAAAATTCCTGCTAAGGTCTTAAGGTATTTTCCATTAAAATCAAGGTTGCAAAGATCATTTATGTCTTCAGAAATTTCTAAAGCAATGAGATGACATCATGAAGAATGCAACAAAGATGGAGTTCTATGACATCCTACAGATTGTGACGCTTGGAAAAGTTTTGATAGTAAGTACCCAAAATTTGCCTAAAATCCCCACATGTTCGTCTAAGATTAGCTTTTGATGGATTTAATCCATTTGGCACAATAAGATCTGTTTATAGAACATGGCTAGTAATTTTAATGTCATATAATCTTCCACCATGAATGTGCATGAAACAAGAGTTCTTTATTTTGTCTAGGCTAATACCTGGACCAAAAGCTACGGGGAATAATATTGATGTATTTTTACAGCTTTTAATAGAAGAGTTAAATGAATTATGGGATGTTGGTATTAGAAGCTTATGACGCCTCTACTAAGGAGATATTTCAGATGAGAGCAGCTCTCATGTGGACTATAAATGATTTTCCAGCATATGGTACTTTATTTGGATGGAGTACTTTTGGTCGATTTGCATGTCCTGCTTGCGACATAAATACTCATTATAGAAGGCTTAAACATGATAAAATGTTTTGTTTCATGGTTCATCGACATTTCTTGAAGTCATACCACAAATCTCGGAATGATGCTAAATCATTTAATGGAACTAAAGAGACAAGACCTGCACCTTGTACAATATCTGGGTCACAAGTGTTGAATCAAGTTAAAGATATAAAGTATACTCTTGGAAAAATGAGTGAAGGGGTCAGTGGGGTGTTGAATAGCACATGGAAAAAGAGGAGCATATTGTTTGATCTTCCTTATTGGGATTATAACTTGGTGAGGCATAATCTTGATGTGATGCACATAGAAAAAAATGTGTGTGACAACATAATTTATACACTATTGGATATTGATAAAAAGTCTAAAGACAACTTATCTGCTCGATTGGACTTGAAGGACATGAAAATAAGTCCACGCTTATGGCCAAAATATCGAGCTAATTGATGGACCTATGTTCCTCCTACTTATTTCACAATGTCTTTGAAGGAAAATGAGTTGTTTTATGAAGTTTTGGAAAATCCTAAGTTTCCATATGCATCTAATATCGCACGTTGGATCCACAAACAAAAGATATCTGGATTAAAAACTCACGATTGTCATGTTATAATGCAAAACTGCTTCCTCTAACCTTACGGGGATCAACAGATAAAAAAGTAAGTTTGTTTTAATTGAACTATGCAAATTCTTTCATGTCTTATGTAGCAAAGTGTTAAGACTAGATGAGTTAAAGTTACTTGAAGAAAGAATTCTAGAAATATTATCTACTATGGAGAAGCTCTTTCCTCCCGAATTTTTCACTATTATGGTATACTTGGTTACTCACTTAGAAACAGAGGCCAAACTTGTAGGGCCAGTTTATTATCATTGGATTTATCCAATTGAGAGGTACAAAAAATAAATTTAGTATTATTTTTTTAATTCTTAAATCTTTATAATTTCAAACTAAAAATATTACTTAATTATATAGGCATTTGGGTACTTTAAAATCATATGTTCGTAATCGTGCATGTCCAGAAGATTCAATAGCAGAAGCATACATAGCAAATGAGTGTTTAACGTTTTGCTCACGTTATTTGGAGGATGGAGATTCAAGGTGTTATTATTCAAGAAAATTTGATGATCAAATTGAGCATGATACCAATAAAAAAGAATGTCTTTTTCCTACTATTGGGGAGCCAGATGATGGGATAGATGTTTTTAAGTTGGATGAGAAAACATGGTTGCAAGCACATAGACATGTGTTATTCAATTGCGAGTCAGAAGTAGTTGCGAGTCAGAAGTAGTTGAGAATTATAAAAAGTATGTGTCTGTTGGAAGTTTGGCTCACTTCTAGAAGCCTACAATATGAGGCTTCCCCTTTCACATAAAAATAAGTGTTATATATGAGTTATGTGAATAGTGAACATATTGCTGAAATCAAGAGATCACATCGTAAGCATCGTTTGAATCAACATTAGCTTGACTGTTTGCATTTTGATACATTTCCAGAGTGGTTCAAGAAACAGTAAGTGTACTCTAAGTCATTGGTCATGTTAAATTATTGATTTTGTATTTATGTTGTATTTATAATTGTATCTTTTAATTTTGTTAGGCAAAGGAGTTACAAACTACATCTAATGTCATAAAGAATATTAAAGTCCTCGCACAAGGGCCAAATTTTAGTGCAAAAAGATTCGATGTGTTCAATGTAAATAATGGATACCAATTTTGAACTAAACAAAGTGAAGAATTCAAGGAGACACAAAACAGTGGTGTTCTGGTCATTTCAAAGACTGAAAGTTATGCAAGTACAAGTGATAATGCTCCAAAGTCAGTAAATATCACATATTAGGGTAGATTAAATGATATTGTAGAGTTAAACTACTATGAGGAATTTAAGGTCGTGTTATTTAAGTGTGATTGGATTGATGTAACCAAAGGTAGAGGAGTGATAATGAATTGGTTTCACACTAGTGAATTTCTCACACCTGACAGATGTTGGCAATCGAGAACGTTAAGAGCCTTTTTTGTTTGCAGAACAAGCTCAAAAGTAATATTTGTATAAGATCCTATAGATCATGAATAGTTTGTCCCTAGTTTAATAAAACTTCAAGACATTTTTGATATGGGAGAGGAAAATAGTATGCAAGTTGAGTCACCAATTCTAAGTGATGCCACCGACTTAGCTCTTTTAGAAACTGCTTGTGTTCCTGGGTATGAATGTGATGATTGGGTAAGAAGTGATGTCGATGGGGTAATAGTTGAAATAGACATACATTCTCAAGCTTCTATAAAGGATGGTGAAGTTAATGTTGAGGGAGGAAATGACATTGAGAATGAAAGTGATTCTTAATAAGATCGGTGGTACTTATAAAATATGTTTTTTGTAACTGTTATTTATGAACTACGAAATTATTGCTTTTCGATTAGAAATTTAATAAAATATTTTTTTCTTTTCAATTTAAGTCATTTTATTGAAATATGCAAGTTAGTCAATTATGAATATTCCTTGTTTGTATTAGTTTATTTTTGAATATTTAAGTGCATTCTTTGTGATTGTCTTTGCTGATATTTTGTTGAATATTGTAGCTCTTGGATTATAATAAGCTTTGTTCATGCCCACAAATAACCAGTTATGTGTTTCCATCTCTTGAGATGATGAAACTTCTTCCTGTTTTCCTATGGCCTGTTTTATATGATTGAGCTAACAGGACTTAATGCAGCTAAGGTAGTTTCTTCACTTAAAAGAAGAAATCATGCAGACTAGAAGTCGCAATAGATTGGTTATTGAACAACATGATGAAGATATGCGATATTACATTGAGCAGTTGATAGATGGTCAAGATAAACCCGTAGCCCAGTTTTATCTTGAGCAACTGATAGATAATCAGAACAACTCTGTAGCCCAAGCGCATGATGATGAAGCTAATGATTTAAATAGTTCTGTTTATGGCGCCGAGGTTCAACCTAATGACGAATCAGGTAACACTATCATTGAGTTGCTCTTTTTTAGAGAGAAATAATGGAATCAACCTTATCAAGCTTTGAATAGCTTCCAACTTACTTTGAGAAACTATTCATGATAGCATTCATTGTTGAAGAGTTGAAAGAGACTCCATTGTGGAAGGACAATGTGGATATTGAGCACAGTACAATGTACATCTACACAGATTCAACAAAATAAATTTATGTACTAACTGTAACACTAGCTCTCAGTGGCAGTAACTCTCTCTCTCTCTCTTTCTTATACATTGTATCAACTGTACTGCCACTCTAGTGTCATTTAAAATCACTCTCTGCATTAGGATTTGCTTCATATTGCTGAATTTACTGCCCTGCGCTTATTCTTGTTTCCTCCTCTTCTGCTCTTTTTCTATTCTTCTCATTCCTTTTCCAGTTTCTTTTTCTGCAGTTCTACTCGATTTTCTGTTATCAGTTCTTTCTATTGTTCTGTGCATCTATAACAGAAGTTCTGGTTATATTTATGGTGTTCTGTTTTCTTTGTTGTTAAAATTTTGCTGCTCTATTTTTTGTTGCTCTGTTTTCATTCTCTTTAAAGGAATTAGTGTGCATATAGTAGATGATCCTAATGGAGTGCATATGGTGTGAAGTAATTGACAGAAAGTATATAATAAATGGCTCAATTGTTGTAATGAATGACCTTGTAGAACATGATGATGCTGATGCAAAAAAGCAAAATCAGAAGGATAACGCTTTAGCAATAGTAATTGTGGATCTAGCGAAGCAAAATAAGGAACAGATGCTAACCATATCTGTTTTTTCATGTGAGTTTCAAACTTTTTTTCATTCTAGGTAACTTGGTGACAAGAAAGCCTCGTGGTCCTACTTTACTAAAAGATGTTTGGAAACTTCCTCCGGGAAAGAGAATAGATGTGCCATTTAATAGTCGTAACCAACCTATTGAAAAAGAGGGCCGAAAGCTAGCTAGCTTTTTAGGAATTGTTGCAAGAACTCCCGAATTAACACCCCTACATGTAGATAATTGGAGAAATTTTGACAACGAGCAAAAGAAGAAATTGGTGGATTTTGTAAGGGTATGAATTAGTACTGTTATTACTATGTGAACAAGCTCAATCTGCACATGATGTTATCTTTTACATATTGTGTTTTATTTTTTCAGAAGAAGTTTTCTTTTCCAAAAAATAGGGAAGCATTTGTCTTAAAGTCACTAGGAAAGAAACGGAAAAAGTGTGAAATTAAAGGTGAATATATGTCAAAATATAAGATTAAAGATGCTTTGCTGAAAAATAGACCAAGTCGCATACCGAGAGATCAATGGAGTGGTCTAGTCTCTTGTTGGCTTTCTGATAAAGCGAAGGTATAAACAAATCTTGAAAACACACCTACTTTATTATATTTACTATGTTTTGATTTTAGTTATGCTATATATATTGTAATTTATACAAGATATTCTTTTAATTTTTCAATGCTAGAGGCATACCCAAGCAAATAGAAACAATAGGACCAAGCAAAAGATGCCTCACACAGGAGGATCCAAAAGTATTGCTACATTGATGCATGAGCAGGTAACCTTTGAAATTATAGTGTTTTCAAATCTTTTTTGTCACTCATATCTAACAACAAAAGGTTTATAGTGTTTTCAAATCTTTTTTGTCACTCATATCTAACAATAATTTTGTTGTTTAGGCAAAAAAAGGGATTGAGCCTACACGAGCAAAAATATTCTTATTAACTCACAAAAAATGTGTGGATCATAGACCATTGGATGATGACTCTGCAAAGGCAATAGTAATATTTCTTCATTCTTTTAGTTTTTAAATCGAGAAACAATTAGAGATTTTTTTCAAAAATTTGAATAAATTAATTTCAAATATTTATCGTGTATTCTATAGTCAAGACATGATAAATGAAAGAATGAGCAATAACAAAAGATCTACTGACCAACCAGCTCACAAGGTTGCTTGGGAAGGCGATGTGTATTCTCAAGTGTTAGGAAATGATAAAAGTGGGTATGCTTGTGGTTTAGGACTTGGTCCAACTCCTTCGGTTCTATGGGGTAGTAGATCTCCATAGAAAATATTGTGGTAGACGATTCATCTATAACCTAGAATAGGAGATTACTGAGTTGAAAAAGAAACAAAATGAAGAAATGAATCTAATGAAACAAAGTCACGATAAGCTGCAATGAGAACTATTCCAAATGAGACTATTCTTGCAAAAATATGCTCTTAATGAATCTCAGTCTCAAGATAACAATGACAACTCAAATGACCAGGTAGCTCGAGTACAAGTCTTAGATATTTTTTATGAGATTTTTGATCCTATAAATGTCTCGTTAACTAATGTATCACTATTTATCAGCTTTCCAACACTAACAATGGCAAAGAACAAGTACAACATTCATCAAGGATGCCTAGTAGTGCTGAAATCGCTCCAAGTCATGGTACTACTCATCTTTATCCTTTGCTACTATTTGAGTTTTCCTATTTTGTAAAGTATCGTGGGCTGATGAATCAAATTTCTTATGTTGTACTTCTTACTTTCTTGATTAAGTGAGTGCTCTTACGATCGCCTTGTCGCCAATGGTGAGAGGTGAGGCAACGTGACCCTTCGTCGTCTTTTAGCTTTGTCGCAAAGCGATCTTACAAATCTACAAACAATTTACGAAGACACCAGGTTCTAAGACTTCTGCAATGCTTCTGTAATAATTTAAAGGTTGTTGTCATATGTTTATCCAACAAAGTCAAGTCTCTTAAACAAATTCATTTTTGCAAGAAACAGCTCTTAACGTAGTGTTTCTGTAGATAAAAGGGAAATAGGATGCTAAGGTCCTGTTTACACTTTAATCACTGGTGATTTCATCTACCAATAAAACTGAAGAAGTTAATGGAAACAAGGCCTTTGTCAGATCACAGAATTCAAAAACCTATAATGAATTGAATGAATAGAAAAGAAGATAATCAACTATAATGAACTGCTATCCAAGGGAATCAAGATTGAACTGAATTTAAACAGTTAAAAACTAGTTAAGACAAAACTTACAAGTAGTCACAGATTCTAAATTGTCTCCACTCGAGGCATTCTTTTTCCTCCTTGATCTAAATAAAAGGAAAGCGGGTAATGAAACTACACGAAATCTGCAAGAATCAACTAAGAAAAGAAAAAAGACAGATACCCAATTTCTTCCAGTGCCATCTACTAAAGAAACAAAATTCATAAGTAATGCTCACATACATTATCATTAGTACTTCCTGTTCTTTGTAGAATAGAAAAGGAAGCTTATATACTAATAATGCCATAATCCAATTTGCTCGCTCCTAATTTTAAAGGGAATGCTCACATACTAATGTAGCAATACTACCCTGCCTAGTGCTGAATAGACATTTCCTCCATTGTAAGTCTCCGGCAATTTGTGAAGTTGCCGGCAACCTCTACTTAGCTTCCTATGAACATAACTTCTGATAAATCTCCACAATTTCCCCATGAATCCTAACTGGATCCTTGATTAAATTCCATTGGACAAGCAGTTGGTCAATATTGTTGTATCTCTTATGTGCATTAGCCTCTTCCCTGTTCTCTAGTTCTTGTTCTTGGCATGTTTTCTTGCTTCAACCCAGCTGTGAAGTCTATAATTTTCGCAGGCATAGTCCAGCAAATATTTTTAAGCCGAAGAAACACTCTCCACAATTGACTAGCGACCTTGCTTTGTATGAATAGGTAGACAATTGTTTTTGTAGTTTCCCCACAGAATAAACTTTTTTTTAACTGTTCAATACTTCTATCTGATGCTGACAGAATCTAACATTGTTTTTAGTACATACACTGTGAAATGAAACTCTTTCTTGGTTGGTACTTGAACATTAATCATACACAAATGAATTCCACAAGGCAAAATCTTGATGGCTCACAATTGATTAAACAACAAACAGACACACTAAGAACTGTTTAATTTTAGCACCAAACAATAACAGGAACAATTTAACATTGTAGTAGATCTGGTGGAGGTGGCTCCATTGTCTGTTTCTCTCCTGTTCCATTTTAAATGATGAATGACATACTTAGGCCCCAAGACAAATGAGAATCAATGTGGCAGTGGAACAGCCAAATCCCAGGATTATCTGCCACGAAACAAATGACTACCCATCCACTAGCATGAACATCGATTGTACACTAGAACCAAATTTGAGCTTGTACTATATAGTTCTGAATCTCGGTTGCCAAAGTCCTCATGAAACATTGCTCATGTAGTCAAATTGCACCGGTGGAATGGGAGGGAAGTCCAGAGTATTAATAACTGGAACGTTTTGGTAATAGGCCTGCAACAATGAAGTTCTTCTAGGAAGAACAAATGAAATGTTGTTCATGCTAGCAGCAAAATGCGTATTATTAGGACCTTGACATCTAGGACCAGGGTTGCAATTCATTAAGCCTAATCCAACAGTGAAAAAAAAGTTCCCATCAATCTGATAGGGAACTTTATTGTTGCTCGGAATGCTCCTCAATTGGTTAGCGAAATTAGTGGTAGTGGTTGTGTCATTGAAGGCTGGAAGTTGAGGCAACAAAGGCCTTGAATTCATGCCCGCGTTGAGATTTGTGTACTGAAGGATAGCATTGGTAGTGGTATTGTTGAATTGCACGTTTCTGTAGTGGCATAGGCACTAGCTGCCATGTAGAATCGACCTGATTAGCTGTGAGAATCACATTAGTTATTTGTCCAGGTCCAATCATAATGACATTAGCTGTAAAAAGCTTGTTGTAAGTAGCATCAACACCCACAACAGTGAGCATGTGGTTTGCAGCTGAGAAGAAAAGCTGGTTATTGACTGAATCGTTGATCACTGTTAAATGAAAATGAAATAACCTTTTCATAGTGCTGAGATGTCTGAATGAAATTCATAGGACTTGTCTCTTTTTAATCTGATCCGGTTCCAAGCTGAAGAATAGGTAAAGTTTCCATTACTGGTAAGCATTCATATTTTTTAAGTACTGCATTTGATTAAAAAGAAAACAACATGTATTTGATTAACCTGTATTTCCATAAAAAAAAAAAAAAAGAGCAACCTGTATTTTTTGAGTAGCTGAAGAACAGGTTCCAATTTGTGAGCCTCATTTTCATTAAATACAGGAGGCGGAACCTGTATTTGATTAATTTTTTGGGTCATGGCTCCGAATTATAGATTATTGTGTATTGTTAATTTAGCTTTGAGTTTCAACCAAACTTGATTTCCATTCTAATATTTCTTTCTTATAATTTTTTAGATTAGTCACACTACTTACAATGCTTTTATATTTTACATTTCATCTTTTGACAAATTAATTTTTTTTCAGGTCCCATAATCTGACGTTTGTGAATTTTACCCCGGGAGATTTTACTATGCTGAAGAGTTACAGCTCATTCGAAGACATTATTCAATAGGATAGACATTAGTAAAAACAATATAAATTTATTTTTATAAGTCGTGACGTTCATATTTTAAATTACTCCTTCCTTTTATTTGTCTACATTTAATGGAAATCTATTATATTTATGGATTAAAAGTGATATGTTTTTAACCATTTGCCAATGAGTTTGATGGATTTCAATATATAATTGTTTGACAAATGAAGTAGTTATTATGTCACGACCCAACCTATGGGCCATGACTGGCACCCGATAGGGGCACCCGGACAACATAATTAAATCAGAACATCACGTGAGTTACTATCCATCTTACAAAAATTTGGGCAGAGTTTTCTCTGTATTATGGACTAGCCACC
>DF366503.1:6654-24678 GCA_000787875.1 Solanum virginianum
GAGAATTTTACTATGCGACTTGGCCCATCTCCATAGTGTGCATTACTAATCATTATCTATTAGTCCCAGTACAACCTCTCCTTGGCCTAGTTATGTGGATTAGACGAGAACACAACAATCGAACCCTGTTAATTAATCTCTTTTCCTATTCATTACTGTCTTAGTCTAGTCAATAACACTAGGCGAGTTCTAATGTTGGCCACCACTAGAAAACATGAAAAACGAAGACAATTAATTAATATATGCAAATACATCTTCCAAGAATTGTGAATTATTCAATTTTAATATGTTAGTTCTTCATGGTTCCCACAACCCTACTTGTGAATTTAGCTACTCATGCTATATGTAGATGAAGTGATTATAAATTGAGAAGACATAATTAAACATTTACACAATAGATTTAAGAACAAACAATCCAATATCAATAAGAATCACAAGCTTTAAGATCAAATTAAACCACAAATGTTCTCAACAACTCTCTTATAATTTTCTCTCTCAAAATATTGAGTTCTCAGAGTACTAACCTAAAACTTATGAAAACTGACATGAAATTCTGAAAAATAACCTAAAAGACCTATTTATAATAATTAAAATTTAAATCCTAAACCACTTAGAAGAATTGGTCGGCACACCTTATGAAAGCTCTTTACGACCCCTATTGAAGTTTACGGCCCCTAATCAGGGTTTTGTACATTATTTCTAGAAAACTAGACTTCCTTTTTACGACACACCTTTACGACTCATAAAATGGTTGATGACCTATAAAGGGAGTCTTGTCTAATGAACTTCAAAAAGTCTTCATTCTCTTATCCTCAGGGTACGAAACATTTTCTACAACTCGTAAATCAATCTATGGCTTATCTACATATTCGTAGAATTACTTCAGAAACTTGGCCCCTCAATGGAATTTCTTACAAAGCCACCCTACGGCTCATAGAATGTTCTATGGCCCGTAAGGTATCTTATATAACAACAAATCTGTAGCAACTTCTGTAACTTTCCCCAAAATCATGGGGAACCTATAATTCTATAAAGATAAACACAAAAACACATAAAACCCATTAACATCGCATTAAGAACACACAAATCCTAAGTTTTAAGCATCAAAAGTACTGTATTTTGGCAGCACATCAAAGTCTTAGTAATTCAAACTTAATTCACGTTTGACACACTAATAAGAATGAAAATAATAAAAGTTTCTCCTCTTTTAAAGTTTTTGCATTCACCTTTGCAAATTTTATGGAACTTAATGCTTTAACTTAGAAAATTGACAAATCTCAAGAGTATCAACACATAAATTTGAAAACTTAATGACCATTACCTGCACAGTTGCTTATTTTGAGAACCAACTTGCAGACTTTAGGGACTTTAACTTAGAGACTTGAGGAATTTGAAAAATTCAACCTGCAAACTTGATTAAATTTGAAGACCTCAACCATGCTATTGAAGAAAGCTCACATTCCATAGGGCCTTTTGCCCCCATAAGGAATCAAGTAAGGACATATAGTTTTTTAACACTCATGCAACTGAACGTAGAATATAATTCCAAGCACCTACGTATCTCAATGAAGAGGATCAAGTCACAATGCAGTTCTGGAGGGGGGTGTTTTTTTCCTAACTTTTGCCTAGGTCGTCTCTTTCGAGATTTTCAACCCAGCGGATATCTTTTTTTTAGGATGTCATACATAGTTTATACTCTTGCAAGCCAGGGGTATCATGTAGTTTTATGCTCATGTTTCAAGGAGCATCATTTGACTCAAGGATATTAACTCTTAAGAAATTTTGCGTTTATAGGACCGATTCTTATGACATTTGCATCGACAAGCTTGGAAGCACCATTTGAGTATACTTTTTATACCATATATGGTCTATCCCACTTCGAGGTAAATTTGCCCTTAGACTTAGTGAAGTGATAATGGGGCTTCTTACTCAACTTAAAAATACGTCAAAAGAATTTTTTTTGTTGAAAGCACAAGACAAATGAGCTTGATAACATTCAAGGTTTTGTTGGACTTCTAATCTCTTTTCATCAAGTGTTTATAATTCATCAAGACGTAGTCGGGCATTTTCTTCTTAAGTGAGCCTTCTTAGATAGCTAATCTCAAGGAAGGTATTTGACGCTCGAGTGGCAGGATTGCTTCAACTCCATAAGCAAGCAAATATGGGGTTGCTTGAGTTGGTGTACGGTATTTTATCGTATATGCCCACAAATCTTCTTCCATTCTTTCATGCCAACCTCTCTTAGTCTTAGAGATGACTTCCTTCAATAGATTGCATAGAGTCTTATTGAATGCCTTGGCTAGACTATTGGTGGCAATATTGTACATAGAAGATTTCTACTGCTTAAAGCCAAAAAGACACAGATCTTATTCATCAACTTGTTATTAAATGGCTTGCTATTATCCGTTAGTATGTATGGTAGAATGCCAAATCGACAGACAATGTTCACTCAAATGAAGTTTGCATTATTCTCCTTCTTGACTTCTTTAAGAGCTACAACTTTGGCCTATTTTGTGAAGTAATTTATCGCAGCTAAGATGTATAAATGCCCACTAGAAGATTTTAGCAGTGGCCTAACAACATCCAATCCCCAAGCATCAAATGGCCATGGTCATGATGCAATAGTAGGGTGAAAAATTTCAAGTGGTTGATGTATGAAATTGGCATGGAATTGGCAAGCCTTGCACCTTCGACCGTAGTCTAAGCAATCTTTCACCATAGTTGGCCAATAATACCCTATTTTTCTAATGTGAAAGTGGAGCTTCAATCCAGACTGATGTGATCTACATACTCCTTAATGTGCCTCTTGTAAAGCTTGGACCACTTCTTCCTCCCTCAGACACCGAAAGAGCATTCTCTCAAATGATCTCCTATACAACATGTCCTTATAGTAGAGAAAATGAGTCGTCCAATGCCGAATGTCAGTCCTTCTCCTTGTATCTTCTAAGAGCTTCTCATAACACAAATAGTTGATAATAGCTTGGCACCAATTATCCTTATCAACCTCGGTCACAACAACGAGATGCTCTATTTTATATTCATCTTTATTTGGTGGTACAACCCATTTTCGACAAATAGTAACTTGTGTCTATTATGGGAGAGTTAGAGTCGAAGCTAAGGCAGCCGAGTTATATTTTCTTTCCTTGCCTTATGTTGTAAAGTAACATATCTGATCCATCCTATCAACTTCTGGGCATAATAGTGATAGGGATGAAATTTAGGCTTTTTGACCACATAGCTTTCTAAAAGTTGTTTGATCACCAATTGCGAGTTACCAAAGACCTGCAATTATAATTGCTTCATATCAAAAACCATTTTAAGCCTAAGTATTAACGCTTAATACTCTGTGACATTATCAGAGCAATATTGTCTCAAAGTCAAGGAGAATGGTAGGACCTCCCCTTGTGAAGTGACAAACATTATGCCTTGCACCAGCTCCCGCCAAGATGTGTCATCAAGTACATTTTCCAAGGAGGTTGAATTTAGATGGTCAACACATTTTTGTCGAGAATCTCATCAATCAATTACCAATCATCTGGTATAGGTTGGTCTGCCAAAAAGTTCGCTAATGCTTGTCCTTTCACAGCTTTTTGAGGGATGTACAAAATCTCAAATTGTTAGAACTGAAGGTACACCCTTGCTAGTCAATCACTAAGGATTGTTTTCAACATAATAAATTTGATGGGATTTGCTCTGGAAATAAGATGGACGATATGGTGTTGAAAATAGTGCTTCATTTTTTGAATCAAAAAGACTTACACCAAAGACAACTTCTCGATTGGTGAATAATTTATCTCATTTGGTGTCATCATCTTACTTAAGTAATAAAGGGAATTTTCTTTGCCTTCACTATTTTATTGAGCTAGTAAGTCTCCCTTGGACCTTTCTTGTGCCATAATGTAAAGTATCAATGGCTTTTAAGGTATATGAGCCGCTAGAGTTAGAGGTTTCACCAGATACACTTTGATACTTTCAAGGGCTTTGCTACATGTTTGATCCCACTTGAAAGGGACCCCTTTCTTCATGAGATAACTACATAGTTGGCATCTTAGATGAATCTCCTCAAACCCATGAATGTTTCAAGGCTCAGTCATTTTCAAAATTGCATCAATTTGGCTTGATCAATCTCAATTCCTCGATGTCGTACAACGAAGCCAAGACACTTTCCAGAAGTAACCCCAAAAGGCACATTTTAATGTATTTATCCTTAGTTGATATCTTTGAAGCAACTTAAACACCACTCTTAAGTCTTTAAATGGTCGCTCCTCTTTTTTGACTTCACCACCAAGTCACCAACATAGCACTCGACATTTTTTGTGGAGTAAGTCGTCAAATATGTTTTGCATAGCCCATTTATATGTGGCACCAGCATTCTTTAAACCAAAAGGCATTATCTTGTAGTTATAAATACCTTTAGGTATGTGAAATGCTATGAGTTTGTCATCCTTCGATGACATCTGGATTTGGTTATAGCCAGAAGAACCATCCATGAATGTCATCGCCTCATAACTAGTTGTAGCATCAATCATTAGCTCTGGAATGGGCAGCACAAACTCATCTTTAAGGCATGTATTATTGAGGTCTCTAAAGTCAATACAAACTCAATTTTGGCCATTCTTCTTCATCACGAGAACAATACTTGAAATCCATGTAGGGTATTTAACCTCACGAATGAAGCCTGCCTCAATGAGTTTGATAACTTCTTTCTTGATCAATGGAACTAAGTATAGCCTGAAACATCTTTGAGCCTACTTGACAGGATGAGTGTCATGCTTGACTACCAATTGACGAACCGCTATTTTGGGATTTAAGCTAGATATTTCTTTATAGCTCCAAGAGAAGACATCCTTATATTCTTTGAGTATATTCAAATAAGCCATTTCTTCATCAGCTTCCAGAAAAGCACTCAAGTAAGTTGGCCTTGGGTCTTCATTGGTACCAAAGTTAACTTCCTTTAAGGGATCTATCGTAGTCTTCACTCTTTCTTCAAATTCTAGTGGGGCCTCTCCCGCATCCTCCTCTTTGTGTGGATCATTGTTAGTAATAGATATACGATAACACCAAACAATACCTCCCAACTCTTCATCAATTTTTAGTTGATAGGAGGCATTATTCTCAATTTGAGTTGTAACATGACATGAGGAGCCTATGATTTCTTCATCTTCCTCGTGCTCTTTGGTGTAAACTATAGTATGAGCCTTTGCCATTAGCACCTTTTTACACAAAATTATGAGTTTCACTCGTTGCTTCATCCTAGAAGGAATTATAATTTTGAAATCCTTTTGGATCATAGGTGAAGCAAGTGTCGTTACTCTTAGGCAAAATTTTGATGCTTGTTATTCCTCTTCTTCAATGGACCCAACCTTTTGAACACAGAAGTTCTCCCAATAGGTTATCCACTCGATCAAAGATAGCAGGCCTTTTATTAGAAGAAGCACACTCATTTCTATAGTGATGTAGTTATCACTTGCCCTTCTTATAGAGATGTGAATCGGTGGTGGATGGCTATAGCATAAGCCTTCGTATGCTTGCCTAGTTGTGCCTTCTGATAGGAGTTTCCCTAGTCTAGATAGCTCATTAAAGTTGTACCCAACCTTTGCAAATAACTTGTAAGCATTTAGATCAAAGCCTTTTGTATGTTTTGTAGGGAGTGACACATCTTGTGGCATATTTTGAGCCATAAAACTTCCCAGCAGCTTTGAAGACAAGGTTATTGCATCAAGTTCTTTGATAGGCAGAGTCAACCCTCCTAATACATTCCCTTGTATATCGGATGGTCGAACCTCCTATGTCTTAGCTTTCAGGACATAATGAAGTGTACAGTTTGGCTTTTTTTGAGGACATAGTCTTCCCTTTATTTGGGCAAGAACAAGGCTTCCCGATATCGACTTTGGCCCCTTCAATAGCCACATCAGTTGTTTTGCTTTTAAGCTTATCAGATTTGGTTGGTTTGACTCCCTCAAGCTTTGTCTATTTTACAACATAACTCTTCAAATAGAACTTTGCATTGGTAAAATGTGACTCAACTTCAGTAAAAGGGTTATTGTCAGCAACTATTTTCCTTTCAATTCCATCTTCGAGGTACTTCAAACATTAATAGTAAGAAGATAGGATGATTATGTTCTCATTCACCCAAGGCCTTCTAAGCAATATATTATATAAGGTCTTTGCATCAATACATACATCCATGCACTTGATTGCAAATCATCCATATGAATTTCCAACTTAATAGAGCCTACAGACCTTTGCCCCTTGATTGAATCCTTATATCAACAAATGATTTCATTAAGTTTTTCAATTATGATGCAAGTTCTTTAATATGTAGATGGGTAGAATGTTGACCCTAGACCCTTCATCTATCAATATTTGATTTATCTTCTTCTCTAGCATATGACCTACCTTATAATTGTGTAGAGTTTCACCAAATAGAAGATTATCATCTGTAAATGTGATCTATATATCACATCCATATACTTCTTGTAGAAGGGGTTCTATAGACTTTTCGGGAGATGAGGGGATGCTTTTAATAGAATTTCACCTATTGTTTCTTCCTTGTCCACCGGAGATATCTTTGGTGAGATTTCACTTGTTGTTTCTTCTTTGTTAGAAAGAGACACCATTGATGAAGTTTCATTCATTGCTTCTCTCTTTCAAGCACTGAAATACGATGCCTCAATTTTATCTTGAATAGCCTCCATGCAAAATCAACTTGGTAAGAATTTCCCCAAAGTCATTTGATGTCATTATTTCTGGTAGTGATGTACTTCTACCTTTGACCACTTTTGACGTTTGATTGACTTCTGCTTCTTTGATCTTCTTACTACCCTTTGTCTGATTGGTTGCTCAAATAATTCTTTTCGTGGACTAGTTTTGTTGTGTCTCCACCTAGTCATGAGAATCTAGTCTTCATTATTATATGTATCAATTTGGGACTTTTATTGCTCTAATGGTCGTTCTTCTTCAGATGCACATATTTGGATTAGGTCAACTGACCAGATATGACAGAAATTTGATTAGAGCTTTTCTTTCATCATCAAGGACAACCTTCATTTCATTAGCTAATTGCATAACTTTATCCTTGAAGACAAAACATTTTTCAAGATGGTGACCTACAAGTTTATGATATTTGCAATAATTTGGGTCATCAGTCTTCCCAGCTTCATTGGGTCATTTCATCTCTGGCAACTCAATGAGCTTTAGCTGAACCAATTCAACAAAAATTTTAGGAACATTAGAATCGAGAAAAGGGTATTCCTTTTCTTGCATCTCTCTTAAGGCCAACTTTCAATTTGGATGCTCTTGAAAGGTCGTCTTCATACTTGTTTTTCTTACTTTATTTAATAGTAAATTTCATAGGCACCACATTGACATTCATGGATTCTTTGTTGTCATTCCTGGGCACAAAATTTACTCCATTTCTTGGGTTTCTATTTGTCCTTCCCTTTGCGAGAATCATGAACAGGGATCCCATCCTTTTCGGAAGAAGACATGCTCAACTTCATATTGTGGGCATGAGTAGTTAGATCTTTAAAAGACTTGGGCTTGATTCCTTCTAAGATGTAGAGAATCCCCCAGTGCATTCCTTGGATATACATTTCTATAGCAAAAGCTTCACTAAGCCTATTTTTGCAATTTAAACTCGTGTTTCTCCATCAATTTATGAAATTAATGATTGGTTTATCCTTTCTCTGGCGAGTATTTGTGAGTTCTACTATGCTCACAACGTGTCTTATGTTGTAGACATGATTAAGAAACTCATGTTCTAGTTACTCCCAACTATCAATAGAATTGGGCTCAAGATTAGCGTACTAGTCAAATGTGTTTCCCTTGAAGGAGCGGACGAACTGCTTGATAAGATAGTCTACATTGGTCCCAACATTGTTACATGTCTCTACAAAGTGCACAACATATTGCTTTGGATTCCTTTTCCCTCAAACTGTTGGAACTTAGGAGGTTGATAACCGACAAGCATTTTAAGGTTACTAATCCCTGTAGTATAAGGCTTGGCATACATGTGGGAAGACTTCATCGAGACCTCATACTTATCCTTGATAGTCCCTTCAATGAACTCCTTCAATCGATCAAGTGGAATCATCCCCTCAAAGAAGACTGGCATCTCATTGATATGTGATGCTTACTTCATAGGATATTCAGTCTGTTGAACTTCAACATTCTTTCCAGGCATATGGCTAGATTCTCCATCTAGTAAAACATCCATCCTATCCATCAATATGTCGATGTGAGATTCTTGACTTTGCACATGCTTGGTCAATCCTTCAATCATATTTGCCAAATTCATAAGTTGTTCCTCCATGGATGAAGCATCAGTTATGATTACTTGCATGACCATTGGTGATGGACTTTTGTGCGAGTCAATATTCAAAGGGCTCACATCACGTGTGCCTTTCTTCACGATGGAGTTCTTAGAAAAAAGAAGCTCAAGTGAAGCTAAAGTCTTTTTGATCTTTTCAGTAATACCGCTTCCTCCATTCACAATTTGTAGAGGATCTTACTCCTCTCAGAGTTGAAGACCAAAGACAGGAATTGATGTAGATAACACATGAAGTGTTTGTTTCCCTAGCACAGTAGCCTTGCTCCTCGTAACAATACCAAAACTCTAAAAGATAACACCAAGAATTCCCTCCACTTCAGCGAAGAACTTGGAGCCAGTAGCCTTGGAGAAAGTTGATTGGGAATTAATCTTCTTGGAAGTCATTTGAATATTCTTTGATTCTTGAAAAGTTGAGATGAGAGGTAGAGATTGTCCCACTAGTTATGCCAGAATTTGTAGACAATAAATTCACATCGAGAAAATAATAATCAAGGACGAATATATCGTGAACAATTGAGGTAGAGATGGTATCATTGAGCATGCCAGAATTTGTAGACGATAAAATTTGTATTGAGAAAATAATAATCAAGAACAAAAATATCACAACAATTCTAGTATTTAATTTCAATATGTGAGTATTACAATCTCTATGAATTCTCTGATTTGCCTTTTCAAGTTTAAATTCAAGGGCTCTTGAGCTTGATCTTGAATCTGAAATTTGTTCTTGAACTTGATCTTGAAATTTGAATATGTTCTTGATCTTGATCTTGATCTTGAAACTTGAATTTGTTCTTGATCTTGAAACCTGAACTTGTTCTTGTTCTTGATCTTGATCTTGATCTTGATCTTGATCTTGATCTTGAACTTGATCTTAAGTTCAAGAGCTTCTAAGCTTGTTCTTGAACTTGAATGTTTGAATTCTTAAATTTGTAGAGAAATATGTGGCGTTTGATCTACGAGCTCTCTCTAGCTTTTTGTTAGAATTCTTGGTGTCTCTTTGAATTATGAAAATCCCTATTTAGAGTTGTAGAATAGAGAAATTATAATAGGAAAGACTTTCCTTTAGCCAATCAGATTTAGGTCACATGACATATTGGGATTTAATGAAATTAGCTTGTCATTTTGACACGTGACATGATCCTATTGACTTCTTTGTTTCATCCAAGGTGGGTCTCTTGGATGAAACAATATCTTATTAATTTGGGCTCAGCTATTGTAGCCCAAATTGATTAACATTGGTTTTAATTAAGGAATTTTTACATAATTAATATATTTTCTTACTGTTATTGCACTTTTTAATGTTACTTCTAATTAATTATGGTCTATAGCATTATTATTAAATTAATAACAAAAGAGGTACGGTAGGGTAGTAGGGTCACTGCAAATCCCGCCCTTTTGTGCCAAAACAAAAATAAACTTGTTCTCTAAGCCATTGTTTCTCTGGTTACGCTTAGAAGACGAAGAACACGAAGAAGAAGAACCATTTTTTCTCCTCTTTCTTCAATCAAACGACATTTAGACGCTCTTCACTGTACGTATTCTCTACCATTACTACGATTTTTTGTGTTTACTAGGTGTTGAAGAAGAAGAAGAAGCATTTTTTCTCCTCTTTCTTTGATCAAATGACATGTAGACGCTCTTCACTGTACGTATTTCCTACCATTACTATGATTTTTTGTGTTCACTAGGTGTTCGATCGCTTTTTTTTTTACTTTTTTTAAAAAAAAATTCAGACCTTCCAATGTGTTTTGTGCTTTAAACTTGTTGAAGAGATCAATTTTTATGTGTTTCATATTAATTTCTGTTTATTGAACGATTTTGTTTTTGGTAAAAACCCTCGTATATATTTTTTTTTTTTGAGAATTTTTGTGTTCTTTTCATGATTTTACAGTTATATTCTTCTGTTATGAGTGCGATATCAACACCAAGGAGGATTGGTAGGATTCAGAATCCTCATTTAATTGAGGGTTCAACTTCTGTCAAATCTATTATTGATGTGAGTACAAGGTAGGAAACCCCTGCTATGAAAGTAAACAGAAGAAGTCCTAGGAATGTTAGCATGGTGAATGTTGTTAGTACTAGTTCTGGTGGTGGTTTGAACAGTGATATACCGTCTTTTGATTTAGGAATTTCTTAACCTACTCTTAATGTGCCTAATGTGCCATCTTATAAAGGGAAAAAAAAGTTATGGTGAAGTTCAGCCAAAAAAAGAGAAAAAAAGAGTGATGAAAAAATATGTTAGTAATGCAGGTTTGAAAACTAACAAGCGGAAGGAAAAATTGTTGATGATGATGATGACTTCATGGATGATGTTTCTATTCCAAAGTCAATGAGCAAGTCTTCATGCTCAATCGGCCCTCAAAAGATGTTGATAACATGGATGATTTTGATATGCTTTTATTTCTTTCTTTTTTTTTCTTATTTTAGTTTATTTTAGAATTGTTAGTTATTATTTATTTTAGAGGCACTAGTTTTTTGAATGTAGAATCACAAATTCTGGAAGGTGCCCCGGGGAAACTATGTTACTAGTCGGTGAAAGGCTTATTCAAATTATGCAGTCATCGACATAATTAAAGATAAGTTGTCTTCTGAGCAGTTTAAAGCTTTTCAAGATACATGTTTTGGTTGTTTTGTTGATATGCCCAAAGTGAATACTCCATTGCAACTTATACATTGTTTAGTTGGGAAGGAGTTAAATCTTACACCAAAAGAAGTTTTTGGTATTGAAGTTAATGGGGAAAAGTTATTTTTCGGGTTAAGAGCATTTGGAATTGTTAGTGGGTTAAGGTGTGTTGGGTCTTACAATGTTGGTTATGATCCTGAAGAGCCTTTGGAGTTTATGGTGGAACACTTTTCTGACAAAAGGCTATTGAGAAAAATGTTGTTCGAAATATTTTTCACTCTACAAATGGGTTGGCAATCCTAATGCTGTTAAATTTATTGTGTTGTACTTTATTGAGGAGTTTTTATTCTCTTACGAGAACAGTGAACAGGTTGTTCCTAAGAAGCATTTTATTTGGTTGAGACCGCATTGTTTAATGAATATCCTTGGGGTATTAATGTGTTTTATGCATTATTGGGTAGTATTAGACATTGCCTTAAGCTTAATACACAATATTATCGATTAGGGGGTTCCCTACTTGCTTCACAAACATGGATATACTAGTGTTGTTCTTTTATGGATGAAAGTATTTGCCATTCGTATATCAAATGATGCAATCCCCAGAGTATTAAGATCAAAAGTTATTGCTGAATCCCCAAGGCAAACCAAGGTGGATAAGTTGATGTTTGGTATGAAAAATCCCAAGGTATTTTTATATAATATACATTCATAATATGTTTCTAATTCATTTATAATATGTTCCTGCATGGACAATTTAGAGAATCTCATTTTTGTTTGTTTTAATTTTTCAATTTGCAAACATTATTGCTTCTAATGAAGAGTTTGCAGAGTTTATGCTGCCGGACGAAAGGGATTACGACTTGGTAATGTTGGGTATTATGAATGAGAATGCATCAAGTGGTTCTAATCAAGTTCAAGAAGAATTGCTAAAAGAGGTGAAACAATTGAAAATAGAGATTATAAAGGCAATCTCCTGTAGAACTATTTCAGTTATAATACTGTTGTAATTCAAATACCTTTATAAGCTCCATTGAAAAATATTTTTAATTTGACTATAATTTTTTTATAGTCAAATAGTAACCAGGAAGCTATTGAAGCAAAAGTTGATGAAAAGTTAACGGAGTTTAAAAAATTCATAGTTGATTCTCATTTCAATTGGTTATGTGATATGAAGTTATTGTTCAATAAGCAACACGAAAATGAGAGTGTTCGTACTGAACAAGCTTTTGAAGAACCACGGAGTAGGCAAAAAAGATGTTGGCACTTCTGCTAGCAGAGGAGACACCGAACAAGCCCCTGTTCAAGGAATATATTTTTTATATTGTTGTTATATGATTATAATACATTTTTTTAAAGTTTCCAAGTCTGTGTCTGATATTACAATCTTATATTTTTTTCATATATATTATAATACATTTTAGCTGCTAAGTTTGCCAAGTGAATACGATTATAATACATTTTTTGTGTTTGTTACTATAAATTTAATTTTGACTGCCATGTTTGTATCAGATATTCCAGTGTTGAGTAAGGATGACACAAAAGTTATAATTGTATCTATATTAGCTGATATTAGAGATGGTGGTAAAACAAGTATTTTACCACTATATAAAAATACTTGTGTAATACAATGTATATAAAATATTTTGTCTAAGGGTGAATATACTTTTTGTTATACCATATGTGAGATACGAGATATGATGGTGATGGTGATGGTGATGGTGATGGTGATGGTGATGGGGATGGTGATGGTGATGGTGATGGTGATGGTGATGGTGATGGTGATGACGACGACGATGACGACGACGACGCAAAAGTTATAGTTGCATCTATATTAGCTAATATTAGAGATGGTGGTAAAGCAGGTATTTTATCACTATATTAAAATACTTGTGTAATGTTATGTGTATAAAATATTCTGTCTAAGGGTGAATATACTTTTTGTTATACCATATGTGAGATACGAGATATGATAATGATGATGATGATGATGATGATAATGATATAGGTTTTAAATAAAATCCACGACTAATTGATTTATTGTACTTTATATATATTATTTAATTTAATGAGATTTTTTATTTAATTAAAACATAGTTGAATGAGATTTTTGCTAAGTTGCCTGACTGGGTTGGTGCAACCAAAGTTGGAAAAACATCAATTTCACCACTTGATGATTTTGAATTCCCTGAAAATTTGACTCAGATATTAGAGGATACAACTAAAAAATCAGTTACACCTGAACACGAAAGTCGAATGATACATCCAGGGAAGCATCTTAAATTGTCGTTTTTACAAGAGTTTGATTCTGGCGCTACTGATTCTGTGTCCTATCAATTTTTTGGGATAAAGCATCCTTTTTCTATTGAAATTGGGGTAGATGTTGATAGCAATTTGATCAGTTCCTTCACAAATTGGCTACGTGAAGGACTTTCAAAGAAGAGGTCTATTTAGTGAACTTTTAAATGTTAACTTTTGCATATACTTATTTTTGAATGTAGGTAACTTATGTTTTTTTTAATTAGACAGAAGAAAATCCCCTATGTAGTTGTTGCTCAGGAGATTACGCCTTCACTTGATTTGGGTATTGTTTTGACTAAAGAGAAGGAATGGTTCTACAATTTGGTGCATTCTGGAGAACAGTGGACTGATTCGGTTAGTTTCACAACTTTAATGTTTGTTTATTACAGCATATTGTTCTAGTTAATATGACTTTAACTTTTGTTTATATTTTATTAATTTGGATATAAAATTTACAACACATTGATGTAATTTGTATTACTTGCGAAAGAAGAGCAAGTATGGAGCAAATTGTGTGAGGTTCACTACTACTGATTGTTGTTTTAAGACAAAAATTGAACAAATATTCTTCAAGTTGGTCGCGTCTCATGAAGACAAAACAGGATTGACTGTAAAAGTAACTGATCCTATGACTGGTTATATACGTGGGTCTTCTTTGATAGGTAAAATATATTTCTTTATATATTGTGTTAAGAAACTGGTTATTTTTTTTGATTTGACACTAGCCATTCTCCATTTGTTTAGGTGTTGTTTCTTAGGACACTGTTGATGTTGTTCTGTGTCCTATAAATCTTAAGGAAAATCATCATTGGTGTTTGATTGAGTTTGATATTGTAGAAAGGTGTCTTAATGTGTATGAGTCTTTTCCTAAAAGGGGTAGAAACTATGAAGTGTCTAATACTGCGAAGATATTTTGTACAATTCTACCCTTATATCTGGACATAACCAAATTTTTTGTGAAGCAGACAAATTTGCTGAGTACTCTTAAATACAAGATCAATTTGAAAGTGACTGATAAACTTGACATCAATATGCTTACTGGTCAGCTTCCAAGACAAAAGGAAGATTCACTGTAAGTTTGTAGAAGATTTCTAATCTTCACTTTAAATCACTATAACTTATTTTTAATGTATGTTAGACTGATTGGTTACTTTATTTTTCAGAGACTGTGGGGTATATGTTACTGAATTTGCTGAGTATCTTAGTGAAAAGTGATAGATGCCACGCGAGTCCTTTGATGTTGAGTATTATCTAATGAGATTGAGAGCATTATTGTGGGATTATGCAATCAAAAAATAAGAGAGTTGTGCTGTTAGTGATGAAGAGAAGGCATGGAAGGTTTACAAGCATAAAGGATGTGCAACACAGAAGTAGTTAGTAGTTGTTTTCATACTTTTGAAGTCTCAGACAAAATGTAAAAAGTGAACGGTTAAATACTGCTTTAAATACTATTTTTGTACGCGATGGAACTTTTTTTGCTAAACACGTATTTTGAACAACTATTTTATGTAAAAGCTTGTGTTTTTGTTACAAAACATTTCAACGTTTTGGTGGTGTTCTGTTAAAAACTTGTGTTTTTAGAAGCTTGTGTTTTTGTTACAAAAGCTTTCTGAATACGATTAGAATACATTTGTACAACTCTTTGTTAATATGATTATAATATATCAACCTATTATAATTCATTTATAATAGCATTATAATACAATACTATTATAATACATAAAAAATATTTTAATAATATTTTAATAACATCACACCAATTAGAATAAAGCTTTTCTGAATATTGTTATAATACATTATATAAACGTTCTTAATATCATTATAATACTACCAAACTTTTTTGAATACGATTATAATGCAAGAACCTCATAGTATGATTAATAATCCTATTAAAATTTATTTTTTAATATGATTATAATATATCAACCTATTCGTTTATTATATTATTATAATACATCAATGGTACTTTAATAATAATTTTACCTCTTTATTTATACACTTGTAATATCCTTAAACTGTTATGCATGCTCATAACATGAAACCCTCAAGCCTTTTGAATATGATTGTAATACAACAATCTAATAATATGCCAAATAATCCTATTGAAATTCATTTTTAATGCGCTTATAATATGTCAACCTATTATAATGCATGGACCCTTTTGAATATGATTATAATACAACAATCTAATAGTATGCCTAATAATCCTATTAGAATTCATTTTTAATGCGCTTATAATATATCAACCTATTATAATGCATTTGTAATACTATTATAATACATTAGAAGCATTTTACTAATAACATTACCTCTTTAAATCTTTTCCTAAATATGGCTATAATACATTATATAAGCCTTTTTAATATCAGTATAATACACCTCTAATTTCTTATAACATGAACTACATGCTCATAACATGAACTTCCAAACCTTTTTGAATATGATTATAACACAACTTAATAGTTGTATAGCAAAAATTGTATATGTATTATAAATCTATTAAACCGATTATAATACATTTGTAATATGCTTATAATAGGAATACAAATATAATAAATCCTTATGAATAGCTTATGAATAGCAAGCCTATTATAAGACTATAATCTATAGTCTTATAATAGGCTTGTTGTAATTTTGCACACCTGTAATATAGTTGTAATAACATGAACTACCCAAACTGTTTTCACTGTGTATTATAAGCATACTCATAACAGGCTTTGCTGTAATATGATTTTATTCACCTGTAACATGCTTATAAATGCATAATAAACTGATTATAATACAAAGTCTCAAAAAAAAATATTGAACCAAGAAATATAAATTTGAATCAACAAGAGAAATATTTTCAGAATCAATTGTGTTAACTATACTTGTGTTTGCCTTATTGTTTATTTCTAACATTTCTACAACTCCTCCGATTGTGACCAACCTGTCCACAATTACCACTACAACAAATGTGATGTTTAGCCACGAATCGTTTAGCTATGGTAAAAATTTTATCACCAAATATGTATTTTTTGTGACAAAAATTAGATTTCATCCTCAAATGCATGGTTCACATATTTCTAGTGACAAAAAATAAATTTAGTAGGAAATGTTTTGTCTAAGAAGCTTTCCAACCAAAAAATGAATCGATGCCAATTATTATGTAATTTAGCCACAAATTTGAGGATATTGGTGACAATCAGTTTCGTCACTAATTTTGTTGACAATTTGTGACAAACCTCAAATGTATGACTCACGTGTTTTTAACGACAACAATAATTTCGTCGAAAATGTTCTTTTTACCACAAAAAAATAAATTGGCGCAAACTAGGCAATATTAGCAGCGAATTTGAGGATATTGGTGACGATCAGTTTCATCACTAATTTTATTAACATTTTGTGCAAATCATCATTTGTCTCTAAGTTTGGATACATAAGTATTTCGTCACTAAAATTATGTAATTATATTAGAGACATAATAATATTTGTAGTAAAACGGTATAAACTTTAGCCACTAATTGTATATCATTTGTGACGATACTTTTTGTCACTAATACTACACAAAAATTAGTGACATTCATTCTTTTGTCTCTATTTCTCTATAAAATTATTTAGCTACGATAAAAAATTTATCACGAATTATTTAAGGTACAATACACAAATTAACCCTTTAACTTGTTTTCAAATCACAAGTTGAAACTCGAACTTTTAAAATGCACAAACAGGCACTCCAACTAGTTTGTTTTTAATCATTTAAGCATAATTGTCCTACTTGGCAAAACATGTGCACTACACGATTTTTCAACGCGTAGTTGCCTTTTCTAACGCCCAAAAAAATGAAATGACTGTTTTACCCTTAATAACTATCCCTTATATATACATGGGCAGATCTACCCTATGCCGAGGGCAGTTAAGTGACACCCCTTAGTCAAAAAATTACATTATGTAGATAAGTCAAATTTTTAATTTATATGTATGTATATTAAATTTGACACTTCTTGACACAAGGTGAAGACTTGGCTTAGTGGTTCATAGTTACTGAATCTCGTGCAATGCACGGGCCCAATAGTTGTTTATAAAGTTATTTTTAATGATAGAATTAAATGTGTCACGACCCAACCTATGGACCGTGACTAGCACCCGTTTGGGGCGTCCGAACCACATAACCAAACAAGACTCCGATATAAGTACTATTCATTTAGGAAAATTTTGGCAGAGTTTCCTCTGTTTTATTGATTAGCCACCTCAAACAGAAAGATTCCAGTGAACCAACCAAATACACAACAGACATAGATATATATACGCGGGCCGACAAGGTCACCACTGCGGTTAAATCACCCAACAAACACAACATAGGTACAGAATGTTTAGGAGGTCTGCTACCTTGTGCGTCTGAACCTGCGAGCATGAAACGCAGCCCCCGAAAAAAGGGGGTCAGTACGAAGGACGTACCGAATATGTAAAGCAAGAAGTACATGTATATGTAAGAATAGCAAACTTAGCATAAGCATAGGAGTCAATTTCTGTGCAGATATCAAAACAAATGCTTTAACTTATTTTCAAAATGTAAGAGGAATGTCTCTGTATTTTATCAAAATACCCTACAAGGAAATAACGGACTAGAAAGATGGTGTCCTCCAATCTCGCGCTATACCACAGCATCACACCAGATAGTTTAACTTCTGACAGTCTCTGACGTAATCACAAATGTAGGATGTGTGAGCCGGCGTCCCGATACTCACAGACCCTAGAATAAATGTGGCTTAGAGCCACCAAACCAAAGGCC
>DF366503.1:36723-48183 GCA_000787875.1 Solanum virginianum
GGCAAATCTCATTTTTCTTGAAACTTTGAACATAAATACATGTACTCACATATAAGCTTACACCTATTTAAATTTATAATATTATCTCCTTATTTCGAAATTTCTAAAATTGACACATAACTCCCGAATTTCCCAGAAATTGTAACATTAATTTCAAGTGTCGGCATTGGCCCAATGTACCAAAGTATGGGTTCTAACAGTGATTTAATTATTTTATTAGATGTCAATAAATATTATTAATATTGATTAATTGTAGTTTAATATTATTAAATGATTTTAAATTTGTACTCTAAAATAAATTATAACTTTTATTCTAATTTCATTAACAATATTGTCAAATCATTAATGAGCTGTTTTAAATAGATTAACTTAAAAAATCATCGAAATATTTTTATGGGTCTTTCAATTGTGAAAATTAGTTGTTAGGGCAATATTATAAAATTACTAAGCAGCTATTTTAAAAAGATTAAATTAAAAAATTCTCAAAATACTTTTATGGGTCCTATGATTTAAAATAATCGAACAGTTGAAGTAGCTAGAAAAAATATTTTTGAGGGGCAAAATTATGTTGCTAATGCAAAAATGCAGGAAAAATAAAGATTGTAGCGGGGCTCAAACCAGCAACATCCAACCTGAAATATCAACCTCAACCACTGAGCAAGCAGGTCTCTTGTGTGGAAGTTTCCCGAAATTTGAACTTATTGACAAATTATGTTGCTAATGAAAAAATGCAGGAAAATAAAAGCTACAGCTGGGACTTGAACTACCTACCTGAAGCCTAAAATATCAAGTTCAACCACTAAGCTAAGCAAGTCTCTTATGTGGAAATTTCCCAAAATGTTAAATTACTGACGAATTATGTTGTTACTGCAAAAAAATGCAGGAAAAATAAAGGCTGCAGTTGGGGCTCAAACCAACAACCTATAGCTTGAAATATCAAGCAATAACCACTAAGCCAAGCTAGCCTCCAATGCAAAGTTGTGCTAAAATTTTGCTTTAACTACGGGAAAACACACAGATTGACGGAGAGGTGTATGCTTATTCCCTCTTATTAGTAAGTAATATATATATCATTATTTTTTTAAATTAAAACACCATTTTTTTTCTTTTTTTTCTAGCTTTTGACATGAAAATATCTTATAATTTAAAATATATTTTAAAAATAAATATTTAAATTCCTTTTTGAGAGGCGGGGATACGGGTAGGGGTGGGGGTGGGTTGGAGTAAAAAAATTAAAATTTTTAAAATTTGAGGGGTTGGGGCAGGGGATGAGGGCCCTAGGGGTCCGAGATGGAGTAAGAAATTTAAATTTTTAGGGGTGGACATGGTACGGTATGGTATGGTATTTAAAAATTTGATATGGTAATTTCAATTTTCGGTATCTAAAAATTCGATACCATTATCATACTAAATTATCTCAGTATGGTTCGGTATTTTAAATTTTGATTTCGATATTTTACAGTATGGTTGTTCGGTAATCATAATTAATTTGACTTTGTATTAATATATTCATATAATAAAGAAATATAACTTTAGTAATATTAAAAACATCTCAAGCTAATCAATTAAATGATCAAACATTATATACATTTTCAAGTTGTAGACAATGAATAATACAAAAGTTAATCAATGCTTTCAAATTTATTTTTCTCAAAATTTTCTTCAACATAGTCACTAATTGGAGTGTCAAGTGGACTGTCAGAGCTCTTCAACATGCTCTATATATATTTAAAATAATTTAAAATTTAACATATATATATATGTCTCGGTGTGGTATATAGTATTTCGGTATTTATTTTTTAAATACCAAATGCCATTCTGAATACCAAAAAAATTATAAGTCACACTAAATATCATACCAAGTACCATAAATATCATACCACGGTATAAAATAAGTCAATTTCAATATGATATTCAGTATATACCATACCATGTCCACCCCTATAAATTTTTAAATTTTAAATTTTTTGTAAAAATAAAATTTTAATTTTTTTTGTACAGGGGGATGGGGGAGCGGGTGGGGGGGTATGAGGGTCTGAGGTGGAGTAAAATTTTTTTAAAAAAAAAATTTTTTTTTTTTTTTGGGGGGGGGGGGGGGGGGGGGGGGGGGGGCTATGAGGGGTCAGAGGTGGAGTAAAAAAATTAAAATTCATGAAATTTAAATTTTTTGTGAAATAAACTTATTTTGGTCAATGACAAATGTCTTTTTTTTACTTTTTTTTAAATTATAAATAGGTGGAATAAATTTAGTGACGTAACATCGCAAGATTGGATGTAAAATACACATCATCGAGGTTGTATGTCATGTGTTTTGGCTGTTGGACAGTTGTGCTTAAATGATTAAAAATGGGCTTGTTGGAGTGTCTGTTTGTGTATTTTGAAAGTTGAAGTTCCAACGTGTGATTTGAAGCATAATTAAAGGACTAATGTATGTATTGGTCATTATTTAATCTCTGTGACAATATACTTTTCGTCTCAAATTAATATCCTATGCACTAAAAAAAATTTGTAGAACTTTTACAATCTACAAACCTTTTCCATCAAAAAGCCTATTGAAACTAATTATCGAGTAATTTGACTCAAAAAAATTATATTATCAATGATACATTAATCTAGAACGATAAATAATTCATGATAAATCATTATTTATCATATTTAATTTTCTTTAGAAAAAAATGTCATTCCAAAAATATGTTAAAATACAAAACTTGAAAAACGCATACAAATATAGGCGAGAAACAAATTACTCAAACTAAATATTAAAAATATATTAATATCTCTCACAATTTTAGTAACAATTAGTTATTTTTATGATAGGATATTTCCATAGTACTACATAATTAATTTTTTAAAAAAAAATAAAAGACCCAGAAATTTGAATAAGAAAATATCGCAAAATCAGTTAAAAATAGAAATGACTAAATAATTCCAGTTTTGTTTCATTTATTTTTTGATAAAAATAAATACATTCAATTATGTAAATAAAAAATAAGAAAATTTTAGTCAAGCACTTTATCTTTTTAAATGCTAGTCGTTGTAATTATGTTTACATTATTATTTTATTAAAATAAATACTCATATTTTTTGTGATGGTCTATTTATTTAATTTGATTACAAAAAATTTTGGATGAAAACGAGAAGATTAAGCATCTGATAATTCAATAACTTTTATTCATGTAGAACTTTTTCTTATTTATTATTTGTTGATTTATTTAAAATATTTTCGTCATGATAGTTTATGTAAGTGATTTTCCGTCTACTTTATTGATTAGCACATTATCGATTAACGCATTATTTGTTATATGCATTCTACATCTTCACATTTGCATACATTCACCGTAAATGCATTTTTAATTTTTTAAAAGTGTAAATTATAATATTTTAAAATAAAAGAGTATATTTAAAGTCTACCTTACTAATAAAAAGTAGTAGTAGTTTAAAATGAAATATTATATAATATGAAAATTAGCTCTTGACCTCTTAAATATAATTATTAAATAATGCAATAACTATAAGTAAGGAATGATGGATCATAGTTTGAAAGATAAATTTTTAATATCATAGGTTAGAGTATAATTAAACAGGACGTACATGACACATAATTATTTTTTCATTGAATAAATTTATGATTTTACTCATGCTTTAAAATTAGCATTCAACACTACAATATTTTAGTCCAAAGGGCACACTAAATCTAGACAACACTTATAAAGTGTTGCCTGAAATATTTTTGGGCTCGCTTTTAAAGTGTAGCCTAAATTTTAGCTTTTTGCAACAATAATATTAGCAACAGATGTAAAGCGTGCTCATTAATGATATAGACTATATATTATAAGCGTTGTCATATCATCATATAATTGATAACACATATTTACATATATAATCATACTTTTAAAGTGTGTTATTTTTATAATTGTAAAAGCAACACTTCATATTTTATAAGTATGGTCTTATAATTTTCATTAAAATATTTTATTCCCTCCAAACATATTTAACTTTCCCGCCGGCTCTTGCATAAAGCAAATAAAGCAAATTTTGGGGCCCCATTTTTTCATTTATTACTGTACAGTGAAAACTTTTCAAAAGCTGATTTTATTAAAGTGGAATCCTAAGCTCCTAATGATAACCTCCCAAAGTTTCTTTAACTCTTCTTCATTAAGATTTGAGACTTTAACTCTTCTTCCTTTTAATTCTTCTTCCATATTTTCATTGTTCAAAAATAAATTATTGAGTTCTATACTTCTATTATATATATTTTTTTAAAAGTAAGAAAATATTCTTACTTCCTCAATATTTTCATTGCTCAAAGATAAATCATTGAGTTCTATTATATTCTAACAAAAGAGATTAAGAAAATATTGTGAGTGTTTGTGTACCATTTGTTGCTCTTTCTCAAATTTCAAGCTTTGAGGCAAGTATTTCAAAGAATCAATTATAATACATCTTGGAATCTAGTCTTTAATTTTTTTCATCGGGTTTGATCATTTCAACTTTTGAATGTTATTTTTCAATTTTATCTTGTAATTGTTATTTTTATTATTGTATTTTGGATATATTTTATTTATTTTAAATAATTTAAATATGTCAACTAGAAAATATGAATCTAGTTATTCAAAATAAAAAAGAAAGAGAAAAATTAAAAATCTAAGGGAATCTCAAAAGGGAGTCCTTGATAAATTTTTAACAAATAATTAAAAAAAATTCCAAAAATATTGAAGAATGTAGAAATATAGAAGAGTGTTCTTTAAATGAACAAATCACAGACCTTGTTGTTGAGCTAGATGCTGATAAAATTCAAGAAGAAAAAGATGAAATTAGGGAGGAACCGAATGTAGATTCTCAAGAAAATCAAGAATTTTTAAATGAGTTCAAGAATTTCGTTCCCAAAAATATATATGATCCTAGTCAATGGACTAATATTGACACAACGTTGAGAGATTTATTGGTAGAAAAAGGACCAATTAGAATTACTAGCATAGATATTTCAAAGGACAAACTCTCAAGGCATTTTTCTAGTGCACATTATTTTCAAAAATTGGCAAATGGAGAAATACATGAAAGAAGATGGTTAGTTTATTCTAAAGATTTAGATAAAGTATTCTGTTTTTGTTGCAAATTGTTTAATAAAACTTGTAGTGCTAGGAACAATAAATTAGTTAATGAAGGTAGTAAAGATTGGAGAAATCTTAGTACTAAACTTAAAGCTCATGAAACAAGTAACGAGCATATTACTAATATGAGCACATGGATTGATTTAGAAATGAGATTCAACAAAAATAGAACAATTGATAAAGATGTTCAAGAATAGATTAATAGAGAGAGTGAATACTGGAAAAATATATTGTCAAGAATTATTGCTATCATAAAGACTCTTGGAAAAAATAATTTGACATTTAGGGGAAAGAATGAAAAGATCTATCAAGAGAATAATGGAAACTTGTTAAGTCTAATTGAAATGATTGTAGAATTTGATCCAATCTTACTTAAGATCAACAATGTCTCAAGAGAGACTAAATAGATTAAGTATATTATCAATTGAAAAAGAATTATTAGGAGAAATTGATTATAAAATAATTATTCACAATTTTGCATCTCAAAAGGCTAGAAAAATAGATTTTAAATAAAACTTATATATTTTTTTTCAAAAAAAATTAAGGCCTCTCATTGAAGTTTCGCCTTTAGACCTCAGATAGTATTGAACCGCCTTTCCCACCATTATTTAAAGACCAAAATAAAAATTTAAAACCCTAAAAGGTCGGTTGCTTATACACTCTTAAAAGACCAAATTGAAAATGTAGCTTTGAGCTCTAATTAAAACGAAGAACACTCATTAGAACGAAGAACACTCTTTGCTTATACGCTTTGATCTCTAATTTTTCATCAAAACTGATTGTTTGCAACAAATTTTAAAGTGATAAAAAGATAAATTGCAATCACAAATTGAAAAAACAGAAATTTTATTGATAACAATGTGAGTACAAATCTGTTACTCTCTTGATTCTTCTCTCATAAGATTTCTCCATGATTCGAGGGTTCTCTCATAAGATTTCTCCATAATTCGAGGGTTGTTAGCGGCGTATTTCTCGAACGTATGATGATATATTTTGATCTCTCTATGGTATATTTGAGATGTCTTTTCAAGTGAATTTAATAACTTTATATAGACATAAATTAGAATTTAGAGTTGAGTAGCCTCCAAGTAGCCTGAGTGAAATAGGACTCAGAGTCTTACAAAATTTTGATGTCTACATTGATCATAAGCTTTGAGCTCTCTGTTGCTTCAAGTTTGAGAATCTCAAGGGTCACTACAATTTACAAGTATTTCTTCGATCAATCACAAATTAGTGATTTAATGAAAAGTAAATTGAAGAAAGGTCTAAAAATAGTTCTTTAAAATTTTCATGATCTTTTGATGTTTTTAAGCTCCATTCATGGCTATTCACGACCCTATATGAAAATCCCTCATAATTTTCATATTTGTTTTTCAAGGGTAGATCACATCCAAAGGGTTTTGCTGGAATAGAGTACCAGGTAGAAATTTCTATCTTTAAAGGTGGAATATTATTGCATCTGGGTTCATTATGTGGGGTTACATATTTTTTCTTGTGGGTTTTGATTTTCTTGTGATTTTGATATGATTTGTGTATTCGGATAAATATATTAGGACAGAATAGCATGTTGATCGATAGAGAGTCTGGAAAACTTAGAGAAATCTGTGGTGATAAATTAACTAAAAAGTAAAAACAATGGTGTTATCCAATTAACCCTGCATCTATCCATATTCAGAGAAAATCAATCATCATATTTTACCATTTTTATCAACATATTGCAACTTTCCAACTTTATCAGGAAGGTAAGAGTGTAAAAATTACTGTGACTTCTCTGAAAATTTAAGAGGAAGAAGGATGAATTTTTTTGAATTACTCTTGATCTAAGTCTGCAGAAAACACCTATGGAGCAACAAAAGCTTCAGGAAGTTATGGCATGATTATCATAAAACTCTCCCTTTTTCTTGGAAGATTCAGTAGCTTCCAAAAAATTGCATTCGTGCCAAGACCAACATGAGGCAGATTGGGAGGATACCATATTTTTTTCAAATTTAATATTTAAATAATCAATCATCTACATACATTTAAATTATCATTGTGTTAATGAACATCCGTCATTATTTTTTTTAAGTGTTTCTTATCCTGTTCTAGGATTCTGCTGTCTGCATCTTCAATTTTCTTTTTAGCTCAGTACATTGATCATGAATGTCGGGGTTGCCGGTACATGTAATAACAGGGGTTCAATTTTTTTGAAAAATTATTCTATGAAAATAGAGTATAGATAAACCTGTTTGTATATGTGTGTGTGTGCACGTACGGACAGGTTGTTTGAAAATGTGTTAAGGATAAATCTTTATATGTGTATATGCGCGCACACATTTGTTGTTGAATCCTGTTAACATAAGAAAGCTTCTAATTTAGTTGCTAAGTTGGTTCAAGAATTGTTCAGGTAAATCCCTTGAATCATGTGTTGTAGTCTTGCATTTTAATTGAATTTCCTTGCATAATATTTTTGGCTCTAGCATTGAGGGTATCATAGTGAGCTATAACCAAGATTATTACTAAAACTCAAACAGTTTCTACTCATATTTTCTAAAGGATCCTTTTAAAGTAGTAGGTTATCAATGTTTCTTCTCGTTCTGCAGGATATTGAAAAGGGGGAAATAATCTTCCGTAAAAAATATAGATTTTTCAATTCGAGATGTCATGTAGAGTCTAAAGTTCTTGAATTCTAGCTATAGCTTTAGGCATTTCCACCTTTCAGATAAAAAAGAAATATAAACTCAAGCTTTGAACAATTAATAGTGTGCATTTATTTTTTTTTACTTTTCTTCCTGCAATAAATTTCTTATATGGGGTGCATTTACTTTTTATTTTTCTCTTTAAGATCTTCTCTAGTTTTCTAAATTAAGAAAAAAGTTGTTCGTGAACATTCTTGAAGAGTTTCACTTGCAAAACTCTTTACCAATATTAGATGTATACTACTAAATAATATATCCTATTTTAAACAAGAGATATACATGGAACAACCAATTACTTATGCATGGCTTACTATCTGAATCTTAAGTTGAATAATGAGCCCTTTGCTCTAATCTTTTTATCGTTCTTCGTTAAGTCATTTGCTCATTGAGATGATTCATCCCTCAGGACATCCATCCCTCAACCTATCTGTCAAAATTCTTCTTGTATCTCTATTAGAGAACTCAGAAGAACCTGCCTCGTCACGTTGTCTATGAGACCATATTGATTCTGATCGGTGTAGAGTCGTTCCAACATCCCTAGTAACGCTCTCTCGCGCCTGTTTTGCAATACATTGAGCTATTATCTTTGCATCTGATTGCTTCTCAATGGTTTTCTGGGAACTCTTCTCTTGCAATTCAAATTGTAGTCTTTCCTTAACCTCCTATAGAAATTCTTCTATACTACTCCCATCTTCGGATATTCCGGGAGAATTATCCCGTGATTCTTCATTTTTACCCATCTCGTTGAAAACAGGCCTCAAATTTACAATCTTGGAAGGAGCAAAATCCGAGTTAAAGCTCAATGCATGATAAGTCTTATTTCGTGTTTAGCTGAAAGAAAATTATTTTTATCTTTCTGAATCATCGAAATACCTCTTTCGTGTATATTTTCTATTACAACATATCCTTTAAGCTCTACAGATCTCTCAGTAACTATCTCTCTCATCGAGTTTGCGCAAAGAGCCATTTTTTCTTTGTTCAGGTGTCGTGCTATCTGTTGATCCGTATTGGTGCTTAGTCTATTTGACTTTGTTACAATCTATTTGACTTTATCCTACCCATTGCTTATTGGTTCAGTATCCTATGGCATTCTCTTTCTTGTTATGATAAAATTAGTATTTGGTTTCTCATGCATCCCTCTAAGAAGAGAACAGATGAAAAATTTTCAAGTGAGAATCAAGAATTTTCCTCATATAGAGGTCAATGCAGAAAGAGAAATAAGATTAACAGAACAGAGATTTGTTGCCCCTCTCTGTTGCGCCAATAATTTTCTTTAGCAACTAAACCAATGAGCCTTGATTATGAAATACACAGAAATAGAGACTCTGATTATGAAAGAACATGCATTAAGCTTCATTTGTTTCAATCTACAGCTTCAGCTATAAAATTATCTCTTTTTGAGTATATGTGTTTGGTGTGTTTTATTTTCTCTTTCTGACGGAGTAATAGAGAGGCATTGATGGTAGTGTTTCAATATCCTGGCTAGAAAAATATGTCATTGAGATAATTTGCCTTGTATCTTGGCCTGTATCCAACTGGTGATTTTGCAGCCATAGCACTGTTGCTACCTTCTTTTTTTAAGCTATTTTGAAATGTTTTACTTGTGCCAATAGTTTGTGGAAAACATCTCTATCTCCATGAAGTAAGTGTAAGGTTTGCGTATGCTCTACTCTCTCCACCCTTCCCAGACACGAAGTATAGTTACACTGGGAAAGTTGTTACTGGCATGGCTGCTTTCTCCTTTTCTGATCAAAATGCAAAATCTGAGCCATAAATTTCTACCACTAGACCAAAACCTAAATATATGGAGGAGAGAATCATGTAAGAAATATTTGAGGAGGATAGAGTCATGTAAATTTGAGGAGGTACAAGTAGTCTGCTTGATATGTCCAACAAAATAAGAAATATTAAGTATTTAATCACATGAGAATCCCCTTGTCCAAATTTGAAGGTGATCAACCTGTGGTTTGAGACTGTATTTCAAGGATGGTCTACTCTGCTAGATTGGAGTTGGTCAACCCAATCAGGAGACCTTGAACAATCTAAAAATTGGTATGCAACAATACTCAGATCCTCTGCGTTGTCATGCTTGATAGTAAGGTTTGAATGATAAGCATGTATGTTTTGCAATTTCTCATTTGTGCTTCTATAACTTGCTTCTTTTTTTGTTTTCTAATAAGATTCATCAATGAGAGAATCATGAAATTGGATTAATTTATTGGAAGAGGGTACTAGATACAAGTGAAACTGATCACTAGTGAATTTTCATAGAACAGGAATACTTCAATCTTGCAGTTGTCTTTGTGCATGAAGATAGTTTTGTTGAGCAAAGGCTTCCCGGAGATCTTGTTTATGGATAAATAATATTTGCTTTGTTAGAATCCTTGTACATACTCTGGAGTGTATGTAAACATAGTAGGTGTTGTAATGTTACCAGTTTCAAAAAAAATAAAAATAGTAGGTGTTGTAATTTATGCCTATTGTTCTTAGGTAGTGAAATGGAGGGAGTATAAATTTCATTATAATTCTTTTAATTAAATAAATAAAAAATTTATAGCTTTTAGTATCTAACTTTGATTTTTTTCTTTCATTATACCGTGATCATTGAACCTTATCAAGTTATCCATTGAGGTACGACTAATAACTTTATAGTTTTTTTTAAAATAATTGTTGTTTATTTCATTAGTTAGACCAAGGGTTGGTCATAAATCAAATTATCGAACTGAATCGAAGTTCTATGAGAGATTTTCGCCGTCTTTTGTTGTTTACTCTGTTTTTATGTTAGCTTGATCCTGAACTAATAATTTATTATTTTCTCTATTTTCAATTTTCTTAATTAATAACAAATATTACTTCGCTATCGGCAATAATTAAGATATCTCTCTCTCTCTCACACACACACACATATATATATAATCGGGAGAGACCACAATTAGACTCATATGACTCAGAACAAGAAAAATTAATAAATGAAATAGGACTAGAAACGGAGTGTGTGTTCTTGTGTGTTTATATGAGAGACCACAATTAGACTCTTCTGACTCAGAACAAGAAGAATTAATAAACGAAATAGGACTAGAAATGGAGAACCTAAATTTAGAAGAAATATAAGCAAGCACAATGGTAAACGTTTTGCAAGAGTGTAAACATATTTGCTTTGTTATGGATAAATAATATTTGCTTTGTTAGAATCCTTGTACATAGTCTGGAGTGTATGTAAACATAGTAGGTGTTGTAATGTTACCAATTTCAAAAAAAATAAAAATAGTAGGTGTTGTAATTTATGCCTATTAATTTTAGGTAGTGAAATGGAGGGAGTATAAATTTCATTATAGTTCTTTTAATTAAACAAATAAAAAATTTATAGCTTTTAGCATCTAACTTTGATTTTTTTTCTTTCATTATACCGTGATCATTGAACCTTATCAAGTTATTCATTGAGGTACAACTAATAACTTCACAGTTTTTTCTTTAAAAAAAATTGTTGTTTATTTCATTAGTTAGACCAAGGGTTGGTCATAAATCAAATTATCGAACCGAATCGAAGTTCTATGAGAGATTTTCGCCGTCTTTTGTTGTTTACTATGTTTTTATGTTAGCTTGATCCTGAACTAATAATTTATTATTTTCTCTATTTTCAATTTTCTTAATTAATAACAGATATTACTTTG
>DF366502.1:2130-22522 GCA_000787875.1 Solanum virginianum
TATCTTTCAGTTGGATGTCAAATCGACTTTCCTACATGGATACTTGGAGGAAGAGGTATTTATCGAGCAACCTTCTGGTTATATTAAAATTGGATTTGAGCATAAGGTATAAAAGTTGAAAAGGGCTTTTTACGGACTAAAACAAGTTCTGCGAGCTTGGTATAGTTGCATTGAGACTTACTTTCAAAAAGTTGGTTTCTTGAAATGTCCATATGAGCACTCTCTCTTTGTTAAATTTGAAGAATCTGGAAAAATGCTTGTGTTTATATGTTGATGATCTTATATTTATTGGGAATGATAATGCCATGTTTTCTGATTTTAAGAAGTCTATGATGGCTGAATTCGAGATGTCTGATTTTGGTAAGATGCATTATTTTCTTGGTTTAAAATTAGTGCAATTTGATGATTGTATCTTTGTTTCCCAAGAGAGATATGTGCAGGAAATTTTAGACTGATTCAAGATAAAGAATTGCAATTCTGTCAATACTCTAGTTGAGTTTGGCCTGAAACTAAACAAAGCTGGGAGCGGAAAGAAGATGGATAACACATTTTACAAGCAAATTGTGGATAGTTTGATGTAACTGCTACAAAACCAGACATGATGTATGATGTTAGTCTTGTAAGCAGTTACATGGAGAGCCCCGCCGAAAATCACCCGCCAGCTGCAAAAAGAATTCTTCGCTACTTACAAGGAACTAAGGATTGTGGTTTGTTCTACAAGCGGGTCAGAGATCAAGTTTGCTTGGTTTTACTTATAGTGACTACGCAGGAGATCAGGATGACAAAAAGAGCACTTTAGGTTATGTTTTCATGATAGGTACAGGGGCTGTTTCATGGTCTTCCAGGAAGCAAAAGATTGTTGCTTTATCGAGTACTGAGGCTGAATTTGTTACTGCTACAGTTCGTGCTTGTCAAGCTGTTTGGTTGAGAAGAATTCTTGAAGAGATACAATTCAAACAAGAAAGATCAACTACAAATTTCTATGACAACAACTCTGCTATCAAGCTATCAAAAACCCTGTGCTACATGGAAGGAGCAAGCACATTAACATGAAGTATTATTTTCTCCGAGATCTCAACAATGAAGGAATAATAGAGTTGGAATATTGTCGAAGTGAAGACCAACTGGCAGATATCTTTACCAAACCTCTCAGGTTGCTTCCTTTCCAAAATTTGAGGAGGTTGATTGGAGTTGTTGGCACCTATGGAAGAATTCAAGAAGTTGAAGTTAAACTGAAGCATGAGAGCTGAGCTTTTTCAGTTTAAAGGAGGGTGTTAGTTTAAAAGAGTCCTATTAGTAAAATAAGAGTTGATAGTAAATAAAATTTTTATTTGATAGGTTTGTCCTAGTCTTTAGGAAAAGTAGTTTTATATGTGGGTTATCTAGTTTTTAGGAGAAAGCTTTGTAGGACAATTCCTAAGTTTTTTGTTAAGTCAGTTGTGTTTTTTTGCTATATAAAGACTGCAGTAGCAGCATTGATGATTATCAGTCAATAAAATTTCTTTTCACGTGTACTTCTTTTCTTTCTCTATTCTACCTCTGCTGCTCGAGTTTGTTTTGCTATCAATATGAACAGTGGCTTGGATCTGTTATTGAGTTAAGCTGTGTTCAGCACATATTGAGCCAGACAATCTATATGGATTACTCCATGCTAGTTTATTCTTGAAAATGGTGATTAAATTCAGTAATTCATATGATTTTGGATCTTTGCTTCCATTATGCACTTTTTTTAAGACTCGACTACTGAAACTAGGGATATTCTTCTTTGAAATCTATGAAAATGTTAGATTTGTTTATTACGAGTTTTGCTAGAACATGACCTTGGCTACTCACAGATGTGCATATCTATTATAGTATTCTTAGTGTTAGCATCACTAATTAATAAAGTATGTGAAGAAATAGTGTCCAACAAGTTTTGATAATAAGGTAAAAGTATATTTTGGCAAACGTATATTTCTGGCAGAATTGTATAAAAGAAAGTATTCAAGCCAAACAAGGACAGCTACATTGTACCATTATTCAACTAGGAAAGGTTAGTATCTTTCCTATTAAGAATAGGACAATTTATGTAACATCCTGCAATTTTATTTTTAGAATCTGAATCTTCTGTGTAAATGTATGAGCTTCAGTGATGTCTTACTTGTACTTATTACTTAGGTTCATTCTTATATATATATATATATATATATATATATATATAAAATTGGGGGTAGGGGAAGGGAAAATGGGGAGGGTATTACAATGTGGGGAATCAAACCCTCACCAATAAGGTGAGAGTTCAAGTAGCCAACCAATTGAGCTACTAAGATTCCCCAATTTAAAAAAAAGGTAAGAGCTCATTCTCTTATATGGGAAGTATATTGGAAGTGGTTTACGGTCAAAAGATATCTCTGTTACTTAGTCGAGTTCAAAACCTCTTGGCTATGTTTTTCGCCTTAGTTCATACAAGGATCAACTTGAAATGATCATATCTTTCAGCACATAATGAATTAGGTGGTATATGACCCATCAAATTAAAGGTCTATGAGTTATTTTTCCAACTCCACCAAGTTTGCTTTATTTGAAGTTTGGCGTAAAAAATTATGACTGTTTTATTACAGACTATCAGAATAGAGTTTTTTTGGATCAGGACCTACATGCCGTACATGGGTCTATGAACCCAACTTGTTGACTCTTAGAAAAGTCCTACAAGTTAGCTTTGGGTCCAAATTCCTATGAATCCAACTATGTGTAGTAAAAGCACCTGCTAACCACAGTTTAGGCTTGCATAATGAAGTCTCGGACTCCAAATCTCAGTCAAGTTTGTACGTTGGTTTCCATGGGCCGTAGAAGCTTTTACAGACCGTCGATGACACCTGTAGATGACTTCGGCAATTTTAATGAAGGGTATTTTTATCTTTTTCCAAATCCTACTAAGCCTAAACTCCGACGATTTTACACCAGCTACTTAAGATCTTTATCACTGTGATTCCATCGATTTACTCCCATAATCACTCCTAAGTCTTAGAGCAAGAAATCAGAAGTAGAAAATGTAGGATTTTCAAGCATCTTCTTCAAATTTCTTCAAGAATCTAGTTCGTCCAGGTATGTAAGGCTATTTATAGTGTTGGATTAAGTTTATACTCAAGCCCTATGTTTAAATTCAGTCAGTAAAAGTTTAATTTAGGGCTTTAACCCAAGTTTCTTGAATTTTTTTAATTTGATCATGATTCGTTATCATTGAATTCTATGTAATATCATTGAGAGTGTGTTTCTTCATATGAGCCTAGTCCATTCATATGAGTCTAGTCCTTGAATGACTCTTCATGCTTATTTTCAGATACACCCTAGTTGAGTTGAGGTGAAGGATTTACATTGCTATATATTGTGTATTATTTTGAGTCAAAGTAAAAGTATTTCAAGCTATCAATAAAAGAAGAGTTTTAAGAGAACTTGAGAGTCCCAAGTACATTACTTGATTCCTTAGACGAGTATGATTATTTCTAAAGGAAAGCGTAGCATATCAGTTTTATAAAAAACGTTCAGTCAGTTAAAGTATTTTATATTTGTCATCGAGGATGAGCTTTTAAAGAAACATTAGTAATTCCAAGTGTATTATATTTATAGTCAAAAGCATGACTACTTTTAAAGAACATTATCAGTTTTGAGAAAACATTATCAGTCATGTGAAAGCATCATTAGTTATGTGAAAGGGAAGCCCAGTTTAAAGAAAGTACGTGAGCAAAGTCTCTAAGTATCAGATTTTCAATTTCCTCTAAAGAGGGATTTTCTAGTATTATCTCGACAAATATATTATATGAGCATTAGTGCATTATTTTAGGAGTAGTTTCAACATCGATTCTAGTAAGAGTTCATATAACTCAAATCTCATAAACTATGTAGTCAGCATAGGATAGGATCGTATCGTAATAAACTATGTAGCTAGCATAGGATAGCATAGTACTATATTATGGGCAACTCCTCACTTTTCTTTTTTTTTTTTAAAAAAAGGGCAAGCCTGGTGCACTAAAGCTTCTGCTATGCATAGGATATGAGGAAGGGCTCGATCACAAGGGTCTATTATATGCAGTCTTACCTTGCATTTCTGCCAGAAGTTCGAGAAGGCTTATTATATGGATCCACAAGCTAAGTTCGTCCTTTACTCCGACAAGGTATTGGATGACCCTAATAATATGGACAAGATGTTGTATCATCATGAGGCTCATATTGATGGTTGTCAGTTAGAGAAGCTTCTCAAGAAAAATAAAATTATATTATTTTAGTATTTGATATTATTGTGTATCTGAGTTGTGAAGTTTTACACATTTTTATTACTTTCATATTTTCTTTCGGTCAAATTATTTTTCAACATTTCTTTTAGCATGAGTATTCAGTTTAATTATTATTTTATTTAGTTTTATTACATATTGTACATTCATGTACTGAAGCAATTTGATGCTGAATCATTTTGTGATGTAGATCTAGGTACCATGATAGAAGACATGCGGTAAGACATCTTTCTATCAATAATTGATGAAACCTAATCACTTTTAGAGGGTTCGAATTAGTTAGTTCAGTTTATCTGTTGTATAATCAAGTAGCCATAAATCTTGTCTCGACACTTATCTTGAGTTACTAGAGGCTTCATAGATAGTCAAAGTTAGTAAGTTAGTTCAGTCTGTTTATTTTGATGATTTAAATGTTATTACGTTTTATATTAAGAGCTATTTTTAGATTTTGCATGAGATTTACATAATTGTTTTAATGATTTACTTTATGAAGCTTCTACGTGTATGTTAGGTCTTTCATTTAATAGTCAGCCAAGTAAAGGATTCACTTGAAACTAAAAATGGTCTTTGAATGCTGGACACTCTAGGGTGTAGCTCAAGACATGACAAACTTATTATCAAAGTACAAAATTTAAGTGTCCTAGAGTGTATATAAAGACATGTCTAGTATAGTCTTGCATATGAGTGTGTAGTGCACCATACTTATAATCAAAAGGTTACATGGCATTTAGGAAATGTTTCTCATTCTTTCATTCTCTATATCATGCAATAGAGTTGTGCCATAAGAAACTTATTCAGATTTATGCATTTTTCGTATCTATTTGAGTACCTTTCATACTTAAGGTGGTGGAATATTGCTTAATTCCTTATTCACAAGTGACTCTTAGATAAAGTCTTTAAAAAGTAAAGAGACTGCACAAGACTTGAGCCAATCAGTGTGCTTGGGTGTATTAATTCAAAATAATGCACCCTTATTCATGTGAATCGTGCATTCAAGTTGAACCAAGATATGCTCTCAAAATCTCCTCTATAAACCTTTTAGAATGCTTGGCTAGTACTGCAACCTAAAGGATAGTATATTTTGCAATGTGTAAGATGGTAGTAGTAGATGTGCCCAGAGTTAGAAGTATGCATTTAAGAGTGTGGTAGCCAAAAGAGTGGGGATAGTCATGGAGTAAAGTATGTAGTTGTAGTCATATACTCAGTAAGTCGTTGAGGTATTATCCCTTATGTGTTGGCTAATGAGTGTGAGTTTTATGTAGATTTATAATGAAAGGTAGAGCAAGGGTTATTAGTTAGGATGAGTAGACTCGAATCAAGAAAGAACTTTATTGATGTGCTATTGCTTAGTAAAGACCAAGTATAGGTGTTGAACGGGAGGGCAGAGTAGTCATGAGTTGATAAATCTAAGCCAAGTTTATGATTTTAAAGGGAGAACCCCATGATATTCATAAATCTATGAACTTAGAGAGGAAAAAATGTATACTGAATAGGTAAATAGTACTTAGATTGTGAACGAGAATGTGATGATAAATTGTAACAAGGTAGACTAGGAGATAAAGATTTACTTGTTATCATGAGGTCTTAGTGGGTGCATGTTTCTTAATTTTATCTAGTTTTTATAAGTTAGTATAGTATGTGTGAAATTATATTTCTATGTGTGCTTAGTACTAGACGTTAACCTTGAATTTGAGATGAGTGCCATGATAAAAAGGATGATGATGTGCTGTCAAAATACAACATATTTGATGCCTTAAATAAGGAATTTTGTGAGTTCTTAATGTGACTTTTTTTAATGGTTTTTATGTGTTTTTGTGTTGTTATTGCAAAAAAGGTAAGTTGGCATGATTTTGGAGAAAAAATTGTAAATTTTGCTAAAGCCCAGGACATAAGAGCTCACCTATGAGTCGTAGCCCAAGCTACGAGTCGTATAGTGATCTCATAGCAAGAAATAGAGATCAAAAATTAGAAATCTGCTAAGTGGAGGTCAGCTCTACGAGGCCATCTTAGGAGTTGTAGGTCTCACTATGACTCGTCTCACTATGACTCGTAGGTGGACTCGTAGTAGGAAATAGAGAGCCAAAAGTTTGAACAAAAAACTGAAGTCCTAGACTATAAGAGGAGCATACAAGTCAATGACTGGTACAAGTGGGTCATACCAGTTGAGTCCAAAATGCCAAGAACCTGATACGAGACCCCGATTATGACTCGTACGTCACTCTACGAGTCATACCTGCGAGACAAACCAGATGCCAACTATTTTCTGTGTAATTTTTAGGGTAAATTTATAAACACTATAAATACTTTAAGTTAGGGTTTTATTAGAAGACATTTTTCCAGACTTGAGACAAGGTTATTCTCTCTAGAATATTTTAGCTTTTTAGTGTAGATTCTCCATTTCTCTTGGAAAACCCACTTTTGGGGATTGCAAATCTCATTTTGTATTCATTCTTAATATATCAAGCTTGTGGTTTGCAATTTATGGTGTCTTCATTCTTCATTGCTTTAGGTAAAATTCTCAACTATGTCTTGTATTTACATTTTTGTTGATTTTGCCTTAGCCATGAGTAGCTAAGCACCCACAACTCGGGATTATGGGAACCATGAGTAGTTGACTTGAGATGACCTAGGTTTATTGCATTTGTATGATTAGGATTTTGCACGTATTGTTTATTTCCCTTCATTTTGATTGTTGTTTGGTGGTGGCCAACACCAAACCCCGCCTACTATCACGATCCTAACCAAGGTAGTGACGAATAGGAATAGGAAAGTAGATGACAATATTCGATTGATGTATTCTCATCTAATCAACCAAATTTGACCAAGGAGAGGTTGACTGGGACAATAGGTAACGGTTAGTTGGCACACCATGGTAGCTGACCAAGCACCATGGTAAAATTCGGGCTTCACCTTCACAAGAGGGCTGGAAGAACCTAAGTTACTGTCCTGCATGCGAGTCTCTAATTGTAGTTATGTTTTCTAGGGTAATTGAGTCAACGAACCATGAGGAACACAATTCCCAAGTTGTCTCTAAAATTGAGTGTTTTCTCGTTTCATAGTATAGTGTTTTTTTTTTGTTTTTGTTCTTGAATCATAACCCCCCCTCCCAATTTAGAGATTTTAGTTATAGATACTCAAAATGGTTGATAGTGAAATCTTATAGTCAAACCTTGTATTCCCTGTGGATTCAACCCTAACCTTCGGTTAGGTTAATTGCTGATAGCGACCATTTTCTTATTGGAGCTTGAACATCTTAAAAAATTATGGTGCCGTTGCTGGGGAATACGGCTAGATTTTGACCTGATTTCACTATTAATTAGTTCAAGTATTAATTTCTAGACTCTCTTGTATTTTACTTTTGTTTTTGTTTTTGTTAGTTGATTTTAAGTGCAGGTTGGTTGGCACCATGACAGAACAAAAGATCTGTGTTACTAGTGATCTGTTGGAAACCTTACAGAGACATGTCCTGTTCTATTGGAAAATGTTCGAAGACCCTCAAATGCACCTTCAACATTTATTCAAACATTGAGGGGGTTCTTGGGACAAGACATCCTGCTTGGGAGGCCATGACTCTTCAAGTTTTCCCTATGACTCTCCGGAGTGAGGCTGCTGAATGGTGGTCAATTCTCCCACATGATGTTTGTTCTAACTGGGGGGAGGTGTAGAGAGTTTTTCTCATGAACTTCTATAAGGGGCCTAACAAGCAAGAGCTATAGAATAACCTCTGTAATTTTAAAAGGGTACCAGGAGAATCTTTGGTAGCAGCTTGGGAAAAGCATAAGAAGTGAGTGGCAACGAAACTGGAACCATTGTCTGACTGATGATGAACTGGCAGCTAGCTTTTACCGAGCACTAACTTTTGAACAACAAGGTCATGTAGATGCCTTATTCAGAGGGGAGTGTTGGGCATTTCTAAGGCAACCATTCAGTGAAATTACCGAATACATGGATAAGTTGTCTGCTATCACGCAAGTTTATCAACCACTACAAAAGCAGGTAGTGCCATCCATTAGTACATCCGAGGGAACTCCAAGCACTACCAGAAAAATGAGTACACCTAATTGGCTCAGGTTACCACCCCAGCAATACATCACTGATAAACTCTCAAGGATTGAGATATACTTGAGCAAGTGCTTATGAAAACTAGTGAACAAGAAGAGATTGTACAAGAGATAAAGTTGATGTCATCAAGGTGAACTACAAGGTGGACTGACAAGCAATGGAAATATAGAGACTTGATGACAGGGTTGAGCAACTAGCAACGCGATTAGAACCTGTGCAAAGAGATCAGAGAAGGGGCCAGAGGAGTAAAGGTGAGACTCCATCAACCCATGAGAAATTCTGAGTACTCATGGTGACAAAGTCGAGCCACAACGTTAAACAAGACACTTCTTGGGAGGCAACCCAAGTATCTCTTATATTTTTGGACTGCTTAAGTTTATGTCATTTTTTTAAATTACTAGGTAGTAGTTTGATGTTTGTTATGATATGTTGAGACATTGGATCAGTTGTATTATTCTAGATATTGGTATATCTTTAAATGTGATCTGCAAGAACTAACCAAAAGCTGGAGAGTTGAAGAAAATAACATGTGGAGCAGCCTCTACAAGCAGGCCTACAAGTCGTAATGAGCTCAATGACTCATAGTTATGCCTCGTAGAGGGAGACAGTGAGTATTGAAAGTTGGCACACACACTACGAGCTAACCTTACAATTCGTAGGGTCCCCTATGAGTCGTAAGTGGGGTTCGTAGTGCCCAGGTATGAATTTTAATTTTTTTCTAAGTATTAGGTCTGCTACAAGACTGGGACCTACGAGTCATGGGACAAGCTACGACTCGTAGTCGGGGTCTCGTAGACCCGATCTGCAGAATTGTAAAAGTTGAGCTGGATTGAGTATATAAGGGGTCAAAAGTCATTTGATCCCTATTTTCCCACATTTTGAGTAGTTACTTCCCCCAAAGCTTCCCCATAACTCCCTTCATCTTCTCCGACCAATTTTCTGTCAACCCCTGCCGAAATTCGATGAGTTTTCTGGCATAACATAACTAGGGTTTCAGTGTTAAATTTATTCTCTCATTACCTCTCATTGATTTTTATTTGCTCAATTTGTAAGTTTTCGTGGTTACATTTGGCACACTTATGTTATGATCATTGAATATTGTTGAATGAATGTTGATTTTTTGATCATATTGAGTACACACATGAGAAAATGATTATATGATCACGAGGATTGGGGTTGGGCTTGTTAAATTCCCTAACATGATTTTAAATGGTATGATTGCTCTTGTTGGGTTGTTGTAAGGTTGACTGTTGATGATTATACCTTAGAGACTAATTAATCTTAGGTATTTCGTGAAAGTAATTAGGGATTGTTGTTTAACTGTGGGGCACTAGTTGGTTGTGTTGACATAATTCATAGTGGTCTTAATTATGTGTCTATGATGATGTACTGCTTCGATGCTGTTTCAGCTTTATTTTGCAGATCCTTAGTTCTTGCGGGAAGATTGTAGGCACCACAAGTGGTTTCTATTCTCTGCCATGAGGACCCACTATAAGTCGTAGGTCACCCTACGGGTCGTAGTGGCCCCTTGTAAGAGGCACTAGTCACCTTAGGCTCCTTATTACTTAGAATACGAGACCCATTTATGACTTATAGTACTTATTATGAATCGTAGTGAAGGACTCATAGAATCTGCCTTGTTTTAAATTGTATTCTACTTCTGACTACAAGCCCAGACTATGACTCATAGGTCATTATATGAGTCGTACCTAAGGATTATTTCTGTGATCAGAATTTCTTCTCCCAGGTACCTCAGCACTACGAGGCTCTTGTACGACTCGTAAGTCTACCTATGAGTCGTACCTGTGCCTTTTACCTGCAAATTTGTAGCTGAATCAGTGCATTGTGCTTGAGTTTTAGTGTTTAGGTTACTATTGTTAATTTGTCTTTTCAGTTTCTATCTGTTTCTGACACTATGGTGCTCACGTCATATTTTTGTATTGAAATTTTAGGTTATATGACTCCAAAGGCTAGAAAAGAGGTTACTAAAGCTACGGGAAGATAGTTGAGGGATGACCCATATGATGATGAAAAATCTGAGGGCTCTGTGGAAGTCGACAGATTCCATATAGACCTCGAGGCAAATGTTCCTCAGACTCAAGCTTGTGCTGCACTAATACCGATGGAAGTCACTAGTCCCTCTCAGTATGAAGTGGAGGGCAATGAATACGGTTTGGATGATGGCTGTTCACTTTTAGAATCAGGGTTCATTGAGGCATCTCATACCCAACTTGAGGAGACTAGTTCTTAACCTCCGACAGATCCTACTGTTACTGTCACTTCCACGGACCCTAGAAATACTAGATGGTGTGTTCTAGGAATGCAGGAGATATATAACAAAGGGTTGGAACCAAAGGGTCCAGGAAGGCCAGTTTGACAATTTCATGAGGAACCGAGACTCAATGATTCCGGATTGAGTAGAGTACCTGAGTTGGAGATTGAGATAAACCGTTACAAGCTTGCATGACTGTCACAAAAGTTGGGTAAGTATGCCCCACATCTAGTATGAGAATTTTATGCTACCTATTATGCCACTATTCTGCAAGATCTTCCTCAAGGGAAGAAACCTATAGAGTAGTCAAGGTTGCGAGAAGTTCTAGTGTGGGGTAAAATTGTTGACATTTCAGAGGAGACTATCAAAAGGGTTCAATTCGGGCCAAACTACATAGTACCTCATTCCACCGTAGAGTATGATGCTAAACTCACTAAAATGAGGAAAGCGGTGAGGGAGAAGAATGTGGATATGAAGACAGAGTTGCTCAGTTGGATAGCTAGCCAGATATGTGAGGAGGGTTTTTAACCTACGTGAGTCACAAACCACACTGCTCAGATCATGAAATCCCACCTCTCATTTTGAGCTAAGTTTTGGTAGTCTATTATCCGTTGGCACATCAAACCCACTTTTATAGATAATGTGATCATCCTGGAGAGGGCTGTATTACTAGCTAGCAGTCTAGCTGGTTACGATATTGATTGGGCATGAGTCATGGCTGAGCAGATCCATGAGTCAATGATTCGTATTCAGACCTCATTACATTTTCCTATCTTGATACATTAAATGTGTAATGAGGCAAGGGTACGTGTTTTCTTGTACTTGGATCCCTATGTAGAGGCCCTTCACACCATGGATCCCAGCCTGATAACGGCTGAAGAGAACCCGGTGGCCCTACAAAGAGCAGTTTCTCCTCCTATCCTAGATCCATTCCCAGTGGAGCTTCAGACTCGGGGTTTGACTCCAGCTACCACCGATACTACTCCAGCTACTACAGAGCCTTCCCCAGCTGTTGAGATTAAGTCTATGCCATCCTCCAGCACTCCAGCACCAATATCATCCACTATGCATGTAGATTCTCTTATATATGCTGTTACTTTTCAGGAACTAGTGCGCAAGGTGGCTACAACGAAGTCTAAGCTACAGGCTTTAGCATCTCAGGTCAGACCATGGATCAGCCAGACTGTACGAGACTCCGAGGAGAGGGTAAAGACATTCGCCCATGCATTGGTAGATGAGAGAGTTAGGGTAGTGGGTGCCATAGTAGATGCATTTGATGTGAGAGTCCAACGGAGGTTTGAGGGTGCTTGGCCTACTGACATGAGCGCAGTGACACAGGAGTTGGCAAAATTTAAGGTTGACTTATTGCAGATATTAGCGGTTCCTGTTGCAGTACTGGAGGTGGCACCGATAGGTGATGAGGTTTTTGATTGATTAGCTGATCACCCGCATGCTCACGGAAAAAGGCCCCTCGAGATAGATGACCCAGAGATGAGGCAGAAGAGGCCTAGACCTGATGACCCAGCAACACCGAAGGAGGATTCGATACTAGAGGAGGTGGTGCAGGAGTCGATACTATTGGCGGCTATACAGGGAGATAGGGAGCAACAGACTTCATATGGAGAGGGTAGCTCACGTACAGCTCTAACCCAAATAGCTAAGAAGGAGGTCGTGACCTAGGATCCTACTGACCAGACAGATACTAGTGCTTGAGCACCATGACTTTTGACTTTTTGACCCCAACCCTTATCTTTCATATGCGGATACTTTGTTCTTTCTATCAGAAAATATTTTTATCATGTTGGTTTTTGGATTTGTTTAAATGTTTTATGTTAGATGTTGTTTTTACTTATATTTTGGATGTTAGTTTTTGACCTATTGGTTTTTAGTATGTATATATATAACTTTTTTTTATTCATGTCTTTACTTTGAGGACAAAATATTATATTTTGGTGAGGTGTGAGAAGTTATGGATTAAGGTGAAGTCTGAGTAGCCTTGAGTCCATAACTTCCCCTAGTTTTGATCCCAAGGTTTTCTTGTTGTGTTTTTTTTTCTTGTGGATATTTAATTTTCTGTTAAATCGGCATATTTAGGTAGTGTAGATGATGTGTAAATACATAGTAGTATGGCCTTTTGGCGTATACATAGCTATTAAATGCTTTTTGAATGATTTGAGAAATTGGTTACCCTAAATTTTTTTTGAGATTGTTGGTTGTTGATGCAATCATACATTTTGATTATCTGGTGATGTTTGTTCTGATAATGTAAAGGTAAGTTGAGGCTTGATGAGGCTAAAACCCTAAGTTGAGGGTGGCTATAAATGATGACCCTAGTTTGGGGATTAGATATTATGTACCTCACCTCAGGCTAAAAGCCTAAGTTGAGGGTGACCCTTATTGTGGTAATGTAATAACAATGAGGTGGTTAGCTGAGAAATAAAGAAAGAAATGAAAAATCATGAGCCCGGGGAAGAAAAAGAAAAAGAAAAGTGCCTTGAATGAAAGAAATTAGCAAAAATGAGTTCAAAAATAAGGCACTGCTGAAAAAGAAAAAGAAGGCACCCGGGGAAAGCTTGAAATAAGAGAATAAAGGTGGATTTGGTGAAAATGTTTGGGGTATCAAATTAAAAGTGTTGGTAAAATATGGTTCAAGGATAACTTTTTGTCACTACTTGCCTAAACTGCCACACCAAAGCCCGATGAGCCTATGTTATAAGCCGTTAAGTCCTAAAGTAATCCAAATCCACTTTGTCATCAATCTGGAAATTGAGTATAGGGGCAAGCCTATAGTGTTAATCATTTTGCATGAATTTCATTTGTGAAAGTGAGAGTGCTTCCACAGTCCCTGAATGCTAAATGATTTTTGAATGAGTAAAAGGGACTTTTTTTCTATGAAGGCATTTGCACCACTTGATTAGCATATGACTATACCAGTGATTGTGGATGGTTGATTCTCCTTAGCTTATCATAGTTGGGTTGCTAGATTCATCATTGTGTTTTTGTTTTGCTTGGTAACTTTGCAATCTTGTTTTGAAAATGAAAGTTGGATACCTAAATTAGAGTAATTGATATATATGCCATTAGTGTAGATGCTATGTGTTTCTCATTGTCTGTTTAGATTGAGTCATCGCTTGAGGACAAACAACAATTCTAAGTTGAGGGTGTTGATGTGCTGTCAAAATATAACATATTTGATGCGTAAATAAAGGAATTTTGTGAGTTCTTAATATGACTTTTTTTTATAGTTTTTATGTGTTTTTGTGTTGTTATTCCAGAAAAGGTAGGTTGGCATGATTTTGGAGAAAAATTGCAGATTTTACTGAGGTCCAAGACATACAAGCTCACTTATGAGTCGTAGCCCAAGCTACGAGTCGTATGCTGATCTCGTAGCAAGAAACAGAGACCAAAAATAAAAAATCTGTTAAGTGGAGGTCAGCTCTACGAGGCCATCCTACGAGTCATAGGTCTCACTATGAATCATATAGGTGGACTCATAGCAGGAAATAGAGAGCCAAAACTTTAGACCAAAAGCTGAAGGCCTAGACTACAAGAGGAGCATATGAGTTATAGCCCAAGCAACGACTCGTATTAGTGGGTCATACTAGTTGAGTACAAAATGCCAAGAACCTGATATGATGCCGCGATTATGACTCGTAGGTCACCCTAGGAGTCGTACCTGGGAGATGAACTAGATGCCAGCTGCCTTTTCTGTGTAATTTTTAGGTTAAATTTGTCAACACTATAAATACTTTAAGTTAAGGTTTTATTAGGAGACTTTTTCCAGACTTGAGACAAGATTTTTCTCTTTATAGTATTTTAGGTTTTAAGTGTAGATTCTCCATTTCTCTTAAAAAACCTACTTTTGGGGATTGCAAATCTCATTATGTATTCATTCTCAATATATCATGCTTGTGGTTTGCAATTTGTGATGTCTTCACTCCTCATTGCTTTGGGTAAAATTCTCAACTATGTCTTGTATTTATATTTTTGTTGATTTTGCTTTAGCCATGAGTAGCTAAGCATCCATAACATGGGGTTGTGAGAACCATGGGTAGTTGACTTGAGATGACCTAGGTTTATTGTATTTCTATGATTGGAATTTTGGATGTATTGTCTATTTTCATTAATTTTGATTGTTGTTTGGTGGTGACCAATACCAAACCTCGCCTACTATCATGATCCTGACCAAAGTAGTGACCAATAAGAAAAGGGAAGTAGATGATAGGATTCGATTGATGTGTTCTTATCTAATCAACCAAACCTGACCAAGGGGAGATTGACTAGGACAATATGTAATAGTTAGTTGGCACACCATGGTAGCCGACCAAGCGCTATGGTGAAATTTGACCTTCACCTTTACAAGAGGGCTGTAAGAACCTTAGTTACCATCCTTCATGCGAATCTCCAATTGTAGTTATGTTTTCTAGGGTAATTGAGTTAACGAACCATGGGGAACACTTCCCAAGTTATCCCTAAAATTGAGTGTTTTGTTGCATTGTAGTATAGTGTTTATTTTTATTTTTGTACTTGAATCACAACCCACCCCCACCCCCCGCATTTAGAGATTTTAGTTATAGATACTCAAAATAGTTGATAGTGAAATCTTGTAGTCAAACCCTGTATTCCCTATGGATTTGACCCAAACCTTTGGTTAGGTTAATTGCTGACAGCGACCGCTTTCTTATCAAAGCGTGAACATCATCAGATGACAACTTAAAGGTGATGATGCTAGTTTAAGATTTGTTCTTGTAGGTTTGGCATAGAGTATGCGAGGAATTAAGATGTTAACTTGCAATAAATATGAGTGGTACAAGTGGGGTATTCTGATCCTTAGATGAGATCAATGAATTGTGGCTACGTCATTATGTATGAAAGGGCTTAAGTTGTTTATTGGAGATAGTATATAGTCAAGCTGAGGTTGTAATTAAGTTTATGACTTTTATGTGTCCTTAGATAGTATATTTGATTTCTAGCATCCAGATGGCACCATTTGAGACATTATATGGTCGGAGGCGTAGGTCGCTATCGGGTGGTTTGGTTCAGGTTCAACTAATTCTTTGGGTCTTGATTTGCTCAGAGATGCTATGGATCAAGTTCGGTTGATACATCATAGGTTGTTGACAGCACAGAGCCACTAGAAGAGTTATGTGGATAGGAGGAATAAACCTCTAGAGTTCATGGTTGGAGATAGTGTGTGGCTGAAGATATCACCCATGAAGGGTGTGATGAGGTTTGGAAAGAAGGGCAAGCTTAACACTAGTTTTATTGGCTCGTTTGGAATCTTGAGGCGGGTAGGTATGGTTGCTTATGAGTTAGTATTGGCACCAAGACTATCAATAGTTCATTCAGTATTTCATGTTTTCATGCTCTGCTAGTATATTCCAGATAAGTCACATGTGATTCCTATGATTCAGTTGAGTTGAGTTCAGAATTGTCTTATGAGGAGGAGCCGATAGCTATATTGGATAGGCTGCAGTCCAGAGGTTGAGGACCAATGACATACCTTTAGAAAAAGTTCAATAGCGGCACCGTCCTGTTGGGAAGGCTACTTGGGAGTTCGAGTCAGACATGCGGGCTAGATAACCGAGCCTTTTTAGGTTTCGGGTACCTTATTTTCTCTTATGTTCAACGACAGACATTATTTTTAGTGATGAATGATGTGATGACCTTGCTGATCATTTTTGAGCTTATTTGTGAAAATTACTATTTTTTCCCTTTCGTAAGTTACTTTGTATCTATTTTGAACTATTTGTATTGTTGGAACTGAGAAACTGAGCTTAAAAAGTGGAAACTGTGAGTTTTCACATTTTTGGAAGCTTAAGTTGTTGAAAAAGAGAGTTTTTGTACCATTTAAAGTTTCTGGTGTCAAAACAGAAATCTGTCGATTCCATTAGCTCCAGAATATGAATTTGGTCTAGGAGAAGTGACAAAATTGAATTTGGAGTCCATATATGGATTTTAAGTCGAAAGTTGCATAAATGAGTTAAAAATGGACTAAGTTTTTGGTTAACATTCGGAGTTCAGAAGCTCTTGTCAAAATTTCGACAGTTCTAGTAGTTTTGGATGGTGAAACTAATGTTAGAAATGGCCTCGTGGTAATTTTTGGAGTTTCCAAGGGTAGTTTGGGTATTTTGAGTTTTAACTAGTTTTAGCGAGCTTTATTGGGAATTAGGTCAAGGAGACCTCAGAATTGAATTCTGATAAATTTATTGCGTTTAGAATGCCATTTCTTGTAGGGGTGCATGACTTATTTGTGTGTATCGAATTCCGAATGAACCTAGGGGTCCGTTCAAGTTGAGAAATATAGCTGGTTTGTGAATAATCTGGTGCAGGCGTACTTTGTACTCTGCGTTAGCAGGATTGAGGCATGCATTCGCAGAGGTTTAACTTTTGTGACCTCCGCATTCGCCGAGCCTCCCTTCGAGTTTGCGGAGAAGTTCCTCTGTACACTCCGCGTTTGCGGAGGTTTAAGCTGATTGGTGCTCCGCGTTTGCAGAGTAGTAATTATCCCTAAACAGTTTTAAATCATGAAATCACTATATTCATCCATTTTTGAAACTCTCAAGCTTCGTTGGGCGATTTTTGAAGAGGATTTTCGTGTGAAACTTTTGGGTAAGTGTTTCTATCCTTGAAATTGATGATTTCCATTACTTTTCTCTTGATTTTCCCTTGAATTTCATGATTTTGGAAATCAAAAATTGGGTTTTTCATCATGTCTATGTTTCGGAAACTTTAAATGTTGATTTCTCATTCAATTTGAGATAAATATTTCAGTGAAATTTTCACTTACCAACTCCTCTTCTCACGTAGAATCATAATTTCTTATTTGTTTTCAGATTCCTGAATATCAAATTTTAGCCCTAATTTTGACCATTTTGCCCCTGGATCCTATTCGTGACAATATAGGTATCAACAAATTCATATTTTGACATATATTATCTATCTTGATAGTGGTTGGTTGATTCAACCTCATATTTGAGACTTGGAGTGTCCAGAAGTTTGGTTCGAGTGCGATTTCGACATCGAGGTAGGTTCGACTAACTTTCTGGGACTAGATTGGAGTTATTGGATATCATTTTGTGATACTAGTAAGATTTGGATTGTTCCATGAGTAATTTGAATAGTATTATGATATTTTGGCGAAGTGTGATATTGGTTGCTTTGGAATTGGAGTAAATTGTGAATTTGTTGGCAAATTGAGATGTATCCTTGATATTCGAGACACTTTTGGATGTTGTTGTGATAATATGAGACTTGTGATATCATTTCAAAAATGTTGTGGTAATTGATGGTATTTGAGGTACTTTTTGGGACTTATATGCATATTTTGAAACTTGTGAATTTCGTTACTATCGATATATTAGACTATTGGTGAAAGTGTGGTAATTTGAGACATGGTAATGACTTGTGGTTCTAGTTGTGACACTTGACATTTGTTTTCTAATTCTATGATTATTATTTACCATTAATCTTATTATATTGCTATCATATACATTAATTTATGGCATTGGCATGCATTCATCTCTATGCTGCATCTATACCACCCCTTGACCATATGGAGGTGGCAAGGTTGAGATATTGTACCACCTTTTTAAAAACTCCATTAACCACACGGAGGTAGCAAGGATGAGATATTGTACCACCTTTTCTAAAACCCCTTGACCATGCAGAGGTGGTAAGGTAGAGATATTATGACACCCATTGACCATGCAAAGGTGGCACGGTTGAGATTTTAGTATATGGTCTTCGAGACCCTTATGGGTTTTACCTGGTAGTCTTATCTCGGTAGATGTGTACACCGATTGTGCAACAGTCTTGATTCCACCCCATGCGTTGAATTCATTAATTTCATTAGCACTACATCGTAATTATACTTGCTCTCTTTATCTATTCTTGTATATATTGTGTACTAATGCCTTCATTGCAGGTGAGAAGGGTTCTTAGTTATTACATGCTTATCTAATTTCTCCTACCCAGTTGGTTGAATTTACTGGGTACATTTCAGTGTACTCACCCCTACTATATATTTCCTCCCTGCAAATCGAGCACAGGGACTCCCCTATGGTAGTTGATCTTATTCTGACAGAGTTCTTCTTCCCTACCCTAGATCACAGTGGTGAGGCTTAGTTATGAAGTCTCCGTTGTACTGTTGAGACCCTTTTCTAGTTGTATTTTTACTGCAGACTTTGTATTTTCTTTATGAGATAGCCTTATATTTACTCTTCACTACTATTTAGAATCTCCTGTACTCATGATTCCAGGTTTGGGATTTTGAATCTACATGTTGAGGTTGTTTTCTCATAGTTGCTTTCCTCTAGTTACGATCCAGTTTTAGGTTGTGACATTGATAGGATAAGGGGGCGGGAGAATATCTATTATTCATAGTTGAAGGGGAGTTATATTTTTAAAAGCGAAGGGGCGTAAGTCATTTTCACTCATTTCTAAAATTTTCCTTTATTTCATGCACAGATAATGAAGTGAATTGTCCATTTGATTCAAATATCGAGAGATAACAGAGCTACTTGATGGTGGAAGTAGTAATTGATAAATACCACAAACAAATCCATAGTATACACTCTACACAAAGTAGAAGAAAGTGACCCATGTAGTGAGGTAAAATCAGCAGATAACAGAAGAAAGGAAAACCATTGCACTAGTTTTCATCATCAATATCATCCAGCAAAAAAAACAAAACCATTCACCAACTTCCAAACATAAACATGCATTTTAAGAAGGCCTCTTCTTTTATATCATACTGATACAATTCCCTCTCATCATCCAGTTTCTGTTTTCCCATAAACAGATCCATATTGTGAATTGGGTGGCCAACCTTACTCTCTATAACCGTTTTAACATCACGAACAAATAAGGTAGCCTTGACTTCTATTTGTATGATTCCAAGAGTTGGCAATATGACAAATATACGAAACTTCTCTGCACGATTGAGCACCAAATGAAGAACTGTACCATCATGAATATTGAGAGATGATAAGGTTTTGTTATCTTCTTTTATATCATACCTGAGTTTCTTCCTTCTATGGAAGCAACTATAGATTTGACATCCTGGATAGTTTCATAAAACTTTGAATAAATAATAATAATATATTCACTATAGGATCTCTTTACACGTAATGTGATCTTCGAGACTGTATCTTCAACATAAGCATGAAGAGTGGAGTTCTTGCGAACATCATACTCAAGTAGATTCCATCCATCCATTAGCTTACCATCTTCTGAAAACAGACATTGATGACACACCGGTATTCCCTCCTTGTCTTGTAGCAACGCTTTGACCTTTCCAACACTATCTGATTCCTTGACGTTTAACTTGACTGTTTTAGTGATTCTCATGTATATGTTTATCTGCACATAAAAGCAAAATATGGTCACAATGGTGCAATCTTCTACAAAACTAAAACAATGTTAGCAGTGCATACTAAATATATGTTACACATCACCACTCTATCATCTTATGCTACTTCTCTTCCATTAGTTGAAGTGCATCTTATTGATCAAGTTAGTGAAATAAGGTCTACAAAGTATATGTCTTACCTGTCAACTAATGAAATTCATTTTTTTATATTTGGTTGGATCCACCAGCTACATATGTCAACAAACTGAATTAATTAAAGATTAACCAGCTGAGTATAACCAGTCAACTTATTTACATAATTCTCCTCAGTGTGTAAACTCACTTTTGTCCACTTTTTCACTTCTCTAGGTTCTATCTCAGATAAAGTGTCATGACCCTCCCAGGGCCGGGACTAGTGTCCGATAGGGACACACTATA
>DF366501.1:0-19446 GCA_000787875.1 Solanum virginianum
GACTCAATCAATTTTTTTACATGCCTTGTACAATTAAATTTTGAGATTTACAATATTTTTATGTTGTTTCCAAATACATGTTACTTTTTCTGTCCCATTTTATGTGGCACAGATAAAATTTTAAGAGTCAGTCAAAATTTTTATAAAAGTATTTTAAATTGTTGATTATCATAGTGACCCTAAATTTCTTTTTGCAGTTTTTAAATATATATATATATATATATTTAAAAAAGACAAACAAATTAAAATGAAAGAACTTCAGAAAAAGTATAGACATGCCCTCAAGTTACTCAAGTAGACATGTCAATCTATTTTAAAAAAATCAGAAAAATTATCAAACCATCCATGAATTTTTATGCAAATTTTAAAAATAAAAAAAAGACAAACATATTAAAATGGAAGAATCACTGAAAAATTATGGATATACTTTCAAGTTGCTCAAGCAAACAAGCCAGCAAGCCGACCAGCCACCTGCTTGAGTAGCTTTATTGACACTTATATATAAAGTATAGATAGACAGAGAGAAGTATAGCTTAATTTCCCCTTCTTTTCTTATGGTCTCTTTCCATTCTCTATTCACGAGATAAAACAGTCAAGACAACAAGCTGTACTATTCATCATTACTAAAAGAAAAAAATAGTTTTGACTACCTATAACAAAAATAAAATAATTAATTTATAATAAATATAATCATACATTTATATATATAAAATTGTACATAAAAAATAACTGAAAGTTACAGAGAAAGATGACCTTTATGGTAGGCATTTTGATACTAACAAGTTTGGAAAGAAGGTTAGGAATGAATAATGAACAAAGAAAAATAAAGAGGAGATAGAGTTGACCTCACTATATTGACCTAGGAGCAGGCTTGCTAATCTTTGGCCATAGTTATTAGTGATGAGAGAAGTTGCTTAAGGACCTACAGGGCTAGTGACTAAAGTAGGAGTCAATTTATATTAAGATCAAAAGAAAAAATTCAATGTCAATCGTCATCTTCTTGGCACATGTGATAGTTATCGCCCCTACCAAATCCCCCTTAATGTCCTTTGTTACCTTGTGCAAAATTCTTTTCTCTATTGATGCTTTTGATGGTCATATTTTTACCGGTATTTTCTGTGACTTCATCCTCCCCCTTTTGCTCATAAGTAAACTCTTCTCCATGATGTATTTCGGTTCATACCTCTAAGGGTGAACAAAATCAAATCGAAAATCCAATCAAACTGCAAACCAAATCAACCGAGAAAAAAAATTCGACTAGTGGTTTGCTTTGCCTTAGTTTGGTATTGAAAAACCCCTGACTATATTTCATTTGGTTTGATTTTGACTTTGAAAAACTAAACCAACCCGACATCATTATATATATATAAAATTCCTTTTAACATATTATTTAATATTTGACTTAAAATTTTGGATGATCTAATAAAGGTTATAGTCCATAGATATTAGTACGGATAATTATCTTTTTGAGTTTCTTTTATAAAATATTTACTATTTTACCATTTTTTTAAAAAAATATTTATTATTTACAGCAATTGTATTATATATTAAAAGTGAATTATATATGTATTATATTTATTTGGGTAAAAGAAATTACATTATGTATTAAAAACGAATAATGCATGTAATTTAGATGTATTATATTATGTATAAAAATGAATTTATATGCAATATAGATGCATTGTAAGTGTTTAAAATGTGTTAGACTTATTTTAATAAAAAAATCTAAATTATATATTTAAAGTGAATTATACATATATTAAGATCAGTTTATATAGCTATAAATGGTAATTAATTTTTAAATATGGTATATTTAGATAATTTTTTCATATTAGTAGCTATAAAGATCAAATCAATTGTAATACTAGCAAAAAAACCCAACACTAAAATGACAATAATAATGAATATTTTGTTCTTTAGTTTTATATTGTAAATAAAATGCATAACTTAATTAATTATTTATGTGTACTCATGTAATTAATAAGTATTTATTATACTTATTTAGCATGATTTAATACTTTAAAGTTATGATATTTTATTATGACATATTTTAGCATGATTTAGTACTTTAAAATCATGATCATCTTTAATACAACTTATGTCTTTGTAATATTTATATTATGTGATCCCATTATTATTGTTTTGTTGAATATTTTTATGTCTTCACTAATATTATATTTTGCGTTTTTCCTAAAAAGAATCTTAGATATTTGTATTTTGATAGGACCAAAAAATATAAGAATCATAAGTTAATTATATGTTTTTATAAATACTTTATTAAAAAAATTCAAAAACAAGAGAATTTCAAAAAAAAATCTAAGAAATTTTAAAAAATATTCAAAAATCCAAGAAACTGAAAAAAATACGAGGTTGAAAAACCCAAGTTTTATTGGTTTGGTTTGATTTTTATATTTAAAAGCCCGACACAAATAGTTTGGTTTGATATTTAAAAAATTCGAACCAACCTGGTCCATGAACACCCCTACTTACCTTCATTTCTTTTATATGTTTTTTTTAAGAGCAAGCAATAGGTCCTTCGACCCTCAAAGCAATATAAGATGCTTCTTCTGGTGTTGTCCAGAAAAGACAAATGCAATTCATTCAACTCGAAATTGCCTTTTCGTCTTCCTTCTTCACTCTACATCATAGAGACAATAGGTTAAATTCCTTCGTCTACTTTTCATAGAAATTTTTGAAAAATCTTACTTTATATTCTTAAACTTATGTATGAATCCATCTTTGACATCAACTGATAGGAATTAATCCATAAATTTTAGAACTTCTTATTCTAATAGCATTTCTCCTCCAGCTTGCTCTTCTGCCGTACATGTGCACATCATAAACTTGTCTTTTTATTTTCTTCAATTTCGTGGTAATGAAACATACTCAACTCAAGTTAAAAATCTCTTTTAATTTAAAATATTGATCCATCGCGATTAATTAGTCTAAGACCAGATAACAGAGGGGTCTTGACTTTCACAAAAAAGGTAGTAACAGAACTTTGTTTGGATGGTTGTTATGTATTGTTTCATAATGTATTGTATTGTGTTGTACTGTATTATATGAATGTTCTGATAGATTGTATTGTTCTTCGTCGTTACATAATGTCATACATCCATAATTTGAATGATAAACCTACAAGAAATTGAAAAGTATGTAGTGGATTCCATGAAAAGATAGGGTAAATAATAAAGTAGAATTATTAGATTGGTTATATACTAGTAACAGAAGAAGACATGTATATAGAATAAAAGCCCGCCTCAATTATTAAATCTAGCTCGCCTAGTCGTAGAATTGCTTTGCCCTAGTGGGTTTGTAGTAACTAATCTTGTTTCTAATAGAGCACAATTGATTGATCTATTGACAAAAAGAAAATCCAAGAATTAAATATTTTGTTTTTCACTATAACACACCAAAACATATCCTTCGCAACATCGAAGAAATGCTCGCACAAAGAGAGGGCTTTAATTTATTAAATTGGAAGCCCAAATTTAAGAGGTAATATTTGTTTTAAGATCTATTTTTAATTATGACGATATTTGACAAGTACTTAAATAGCATTTGTGCTTGCATAAGGTTCAGTGGCTTTTGGTTAATTTGTAGGCTAATAGATAGATATTGGAATAATTAAGTGAACGAACACTTTTTTAAGAAATAATTATTGATTTTAGTGCGATATTTTTTTTTTATCTATTATTATTCTAGCAATACCTAGCAATAGTATGATAAATTTGTATTTTTATTAAAAGTGAATTACGCATGTAATATAAATGTTTTAAAACATATTTTTCTTGTTTGATAGAAAGTTGACACAATGTGTATTAAAGTTGTAACACCCCGTGAAATTTTCGGAATACCCCTAGAATGAAATCATGCGCATAACGCGTCTTTCCAAGCTTCAATGGAAAATTTGAGACCGAATTTGCAATTAGCACCAAAAATGGAGTAGGAAAATGATCTCGACCCGATTTTAGAGCAACCGAGTCAGAAAATAATTTTTTGTAGTTAAATCCGAGACAGTGTGAGTGATCGCCTAGGGTGCGGACCTATACTTGGGAGTTTCTTAAACTTCTTGGAAAGAACGTATTCTGAGAAATTTGCCAAATACACATGTCTGCGCCCCTGGTGCGTTACGGATATGGTATTTCCAGATCAACTTTTATTATTTTAATTCGAGAAGGGCACTTTGCTCATTCCCAAACCTCTCCTAAGTCAATAAACGTGTATAAGGGATCTTTTACATTAAGCAAAGTCCAAAGAATTTCTAGTAACCAAATTTCATATGAGTCGATAAAAGGGTCAACTTTAAATGACCATATCTCCTAAAGTATAATGAGTTAGGTGACCCACAAATATCAAATCAGATATATTTGAATTAGTTTTCCAACACATCTAATTTTGCGTTATTCAAAGTTTGGAGTAGAAAGTTATGACACTTTTAATGAAGGAGTGCAGAGCTGTCTGAAGGTCCTGCCTGGAGCGCGACGCGGACAGAACGTAGACCCTTTTTGGATAAGCAATGACGTTTTTTTCCTTTTATTTTCAGGGTAATTATATCCTAAAATCTTTGGGGGTCTATTTAAGGTCCCAAAACGCACAAAACATCAGTTTTCTTAATAAAAAACCCTCTCCTTCACTCTTAAACATGAACACTCAAGAATCATTAAGTTAGGATTTGCTTTCAAGATTCATCATCAAGGTAAGTTATTCTTCATAGATTTCAATGTAGCCAACCCGAATTTCTTCAACTATTCATGAATCCCTAATAAAATCTTAAATCATAACCTAGGGTTTCATGAAACGAATTCAAGAATTCCAAGAAAGGAATTCTTGATTCTTCTTTTTTCAAGAATCAGGGTTCTTAATCAAGAACTCTAAAGATTCCAAGTCAAAAATTCAAGAATCTTCTTCAATTCTTCCAAAAATTAATCTCTAAGGTATGTAAGGCCCTTCAAAAGTTATGTTACTATTATTTTAGTATCCTTAACTACTAGTTTCTACCCAAGATCATAATTATGAGTTGAGATCAACATTTCCTCCATTACTAGCAAACTTCATCAAAATATTGTTCATGCACATTTTCTTGATAAGGATCATGATTCTTACTTATTTTATTATTGAATCAAGATATTGAGATAAGATTTACAACTATGGTTGAAATGATGAGAATCTTATATCTATTTCATGAAAAGTTATAGCGTTTACAGTTTAAGTATAAGAAGTATTTAAAGTTTTGTATTTGCAAGATAGCTGAGTAATGTATTTATGTTTTTGATATACTTGTAATGACACCATTTTCAGTCAAATTAAACACCCAAGTTGAGAAAAGTTTAAGAAAAGCTAAAGTTGTGCAAAGTCCCAAAAGATTAAGAAGACATTTTGAGAAGTCTTACTCTTGAAGTTATGAGCATTATAAAAGTTATTTTGGGAGTAGTATTGAGCACCGATATGAGTGAGAGTAATCATAACTTTAACTCATAAACTACATATCTAGCGTAGGATAGGATTGTTACAGAAGACAATTCCTCACTTGTCACTGAGATGGCCCAGTTTTGGGATGGATCCACTCCACTAGTTTTTATTTCTTACCCCAGCAAAGCATGGGATGGCTCTAGCAGCGTGGGCAAGATGCTGTATTATCATGAAGCTCATAGTGATGGTTGTTGGTTAGGGAAATTCCCCAAAAAGTAAAGTTTATTATTTTGCGCACTGAGATTTATTATTTCTTTATTAAAGTATTTCTTTTTATTATGTTGCATATTTAATTGAGTTGAGGTATTTGTAGAGCTAAGCATTTGAGTATTATATTTTTACATATTTATTTGTGCTCATGAATGCATTAAAGTAAGTATTTCTTTTATATTAAGTTGCACCTTGAAACCAGTTTAAAAATATATCTTTTACTTGCATGATATACTTTTGTCTATTAAGCTATCTCAAAGATCAGTTTTAAAGTGAGTATCCTATCCTTACTATTTTTGGCCATCTTACATACCGTACATTCCACGTACTTATGCCTTTGGGGTTGCATCATTTTATGATACAGATTCTGGTATCCATGTTAGCAGATGTGCAGTGAGACAACCCCCATTAGTATTCGGCGAGGCCTTTTTGCATCCAGAGGAGCTTAAGAGTCTTTATTTATCAACACCCCTCACATGGTTGATGCTCTTCACACCCGGACACCCTCGTGGCAAGGTACTACACCCCTCACATGGTTGATGCTGTTCACACCTGAACACCCTGGTGGCAAGGTACTCACCCCTCATATGGTCGTCCGGGAGCTTATGCCCCCCGAATCAGACATGGTCTAATACAACACACTATATAAAACATATATATATATATATATATATATATATATATATATATATATATATATTTCTAGAAGGAGGGGAATTTGTTATGTTGTGGTTGGTCCAAGTAGTATTTGACCAAGAAATTAACGTGTCTTTACTATATGTATCTATCTATCTATCTATCTATCTATCTATCTATCTATCTATATATATATCTTACTTAGAACTTCTGATATCAAACATACTCCCAATATTTATACTTTAGCTCAGTTTAGAGGTGAGGAAAGCCTAGCCTACTGGGAATTGAATTCATGTGCTTTGGATCAATCCACATGAGATTTTCCCCTTCTGCTTCATATCAAATCTTATGCTTTGGACCTTCAATTCCTCAAGAAACCATAATCAGACATTTTAACAAACACTTGCCGGGTTTGTAATGGGTGTAAAAGAGCATGCAATTTAGAGATGAAATCATGCAGGAAAATTAGTGGTTAAACCTTTAATCAACACCTTGCAACACCCCCAAGACATTCACATCAAAAACCCTCATCAATTCCAACATTAGATCTAAGATTTGAAGCTCAAAATATTCTAAAACAACCATACTTTCATGAACTAAAATTACTGTGCAGTAAATTTCTCAATATACAACACTCATATGTAAAATCAACTTTGAATCATGCAATATTAATTAAAAGAGGGTTTAGACATCATGGGTGGAAGGACCCAATGGTTCAACACCACATACCTTAGCTTTTGTGAAGTTCTTGAAGAAGACTTTAATGGAGATTTGAAGCTTCAGTGAGATCCTTGAAGAAATTGAGATTGGTCTTGAGTTTGAGACTTGAATTTAGGGTGAAATTTGAGTCTAAGTGTTTGAGAGGATATTGGGGAATGTTGAGGATGATATGAGGGTGAAATAAGGTTAAGCATAGGTAATAGAACCCTTGGGCCCAAAGGGCCAAAACAACACAGGTCCACGTCGCAGAGGAGACAAGGATGTTCACTGAAAATCTGCATTTTCTGCACGAATGAGTTTTATAAAAATAGGCATAAATCCTTTATCTGAACTTGGAATGAGGAGACACGAAGTGCGTTGGGAAGATAATTCAAAGGGACTTTTAAGTTGGTAGGTCATGAGCCACTCAATGCTTTGTGTGCTAAGAGATATGGCCCTTCAAAGTTGACCCTCCTAAATAGTGCCCTTTGCAATTTTCGAATTTTGATATGGTTGCTCTAAAATTTGGGTTAGACCCATTTCCCACTAAATTTGACCCCATAAACAAGAATATGAAGTTGAATTTTCAAAATAACGAACGGATTTTTAGATATATGAAAAACAAGATTTTGATCACTTTCGAGGCACATTTTCAGCCACGTTTTGGGGTCGTTTCAATATCTCCCCCTTAGAAACATTCGTCTCCGAATGTAGAAGAGACGTACAAGACAAGAATAATCATGAACAAATCTGCCCCAACAAGAATGCAACATTACGTTTAAAACACCATTTTCAAAATCTCAACATAAGTTTAAAATCATCATAAACTTGCCAACTTAAACATGAATGCATGTGAATGACATAGGGGCTGAAATGCAAGACTTAAAATCATAAAAAGGGACTTGTCATGTTATCATAAGCTTGAATAGAATGAAAGAGATACGGATATTGCTCCTTCATGCCCGCTCTGGCTCCTTGAGAGACACATACAAATAGACGACTCTTCCAAAGGGCCTTGAAGGACACTACATCATTATCAGGGAAGGGCCTTGAAGGACACTACATCATTATCAATCAACTTCTCCACTAATCCATCCAATACCCCTACCAGGACCTTCTCTTAGGCCAACTTACCCTCCTTAACACCCACAACCTCAAAGTGTTCTATAACACTAGAGTCACCAACACATCACATCCACCTAGAAGCATGAAGAACCGAACGAACCAAATCTACACCCATAGGCAATTCCCAAACTTATGCAATCTTTCCAACCTAATCTATACTCTATAAGGACTCACAATCCTCAACTCAATTGTCCGAACGAACCATATCTACACCCATAGGCAATTCCCAAACTTATGCAATCATTCCAACCTCCTCTACACTCTATAAGGACTCACAATCCTCAACTCAATTGTCAACCTTAAACTCATCAAACCCACTTGGTACTATGGATAACCATCTCCCCCTTGGTAGACAATCCCCACTCTATCATCTTCTCACCCAAAACTTTTAACTCTAATGAGACGGAAATAAGCCCTTGCTAAATCTAGACCTCTTAACCCAAAAAGATTTGGAATCATCAAGAATGCTACACTACCATACTCAACTTCCCTCAACTTAACTTCCAATCTAACCACTGGTGGATCCCACTTATCTCCTTCTTGCCACCACTATCCTCACATGCTAGGCTACCTAGAGCACCGACCGCAACATGAGCCTTACCAATAAAACCACACACTCATACCATAATTCCTAAGGAGTTCTAACAACCTTTTTGCTATCCTCAACTCACACCTATCATATTTAGCAACCAATCCTCCAAATGATTCACAAGCTCTAAATAAATCAATACCTCATCACTAGAACCCACCATAAACATACCAATGTAGGTTTTTAATACCCTATTCTAAAGACTCATAATCATAGCCAATGTATAAATCAACAGACCAACTCCATCGATATTAACAATGCTCGCTTGGGGACAAAGCTCAACAAAAGATCAATCCTAGTGAAGCGACTAACCCTTTGTAATTGACCATTTAGATCAACCATCCTATTACAACCTTATGGATTCTACACTTATTAAAAACATGCTATGCAAGTAGCCCAAACTACCCTAAGACCCCCAACACGACAAGCTAAGTCGTCATCCCACAAGAATACTTATAATATGCATGCACATACTTTGTAAGAGGAAATAGTCATTTTTTTCCAAATCATTTCAATGCACAGTTGGACTTATAATCCAAACACCATTCATAATAATTCATACTTAGGCTGAAATGTCAAAATCATAATTTATTAATCATAATACTCATGATAGGAATAGCCCATTCAATACAAAACAGTGCAAGCACCCAAAATGCTTAAAGAGCCAAACCAAAAACATATATGTGATCACAATATTGTCATAACCAACCTTTTATCAAAATCATATCATAATGAAATTGGGTCTACCGATAACATTTTTTCAAAATAATTCATGTACATGAATGCATATGCTATGAACAATGAAGAAATGATATGAGTAATTAAGACTTCATTTAAAATTCAACATTTATAATATGAAATTAAAGTGAAAACATAATTAATTCCATATTTAAATCCATAGCGTAATCTCTCATGCATAAATAATTTCAATATGGGAACATGCATACTTATGGCTTCATAAACCCAAAGTAAATCCTCATATAATGGTTTAAAGCACCTTAAAATCATCAAATAAACACTACCCATGCATTAATAGAATTTTAGGAATCATAATATTCAAATCCCAAATTAGAATAAGTAAAATCCATGTAGGTTTTCTTGAAAATAAATTTTTTTGAAAAAGGCTTAACTTTATACTTGCATAATTATAGATAATTTCATGAATGCATAACATACTCGATAGCCTATATTCATCATGAAGTCACTTGATTTGTAAAACATGCACATATCTTGAGAATTCTTAACTTGACATTTCATCAAATACTTGGTGGGCACATATGAGGACATGTTCAAATCGTGCATGCAAGAGTATAGATCATGAAATAGTGAAATCAATGCATCTAAAATCATGTAAATCAACCCACCAACAACATGGTAAAACTCCATCATGGGTAACTTGTAAATCATATCAAAACTTTACAATAGTTTATAGATTTCATAGCTTGAATCATGTATAGTCTCAATAGACAAAGATCATTTCATAGTACAAGCTCAAAATAGATATTTATGCATATTCAACAATTTTTGACAAAACACTAATATATTTTATACTCATATTTCATAATAATAGATACCCATAAGAAATACATCTTGAAATCATGCAATTTTCTTCATGGGTGAAAGGAACCTATAAATTAATCCCATATACACATGAATCCTACTAGCACCAAGGGATAACACAAGAAATACCACCTTACTAGGAAGGCAATCTCTTACCACCAAAATTCCCACCTCACCTATTAGTACCTAACCTTCTTCCTTGAACTCGTAGTACTACCCACAAATTATTCATATGCACTACCTTTATTAGGGAATGAACCACATTATCATCACCAAAACCACTATAAACTATTAGGGTAAGGACTATAGATCTTACTCATGAGACTTATAGGCATAACCAGTGTGCTAATCAACCCAAAGACACTACCCCAACTTCAAACATCAAAAAGGGACATTCAAGGCCTCATCTATCAACAACGATAAATCTATAAACAACCAACTTAGATTCAATATCTCCAATTCTCACAAGATGAAAAATGCAACCCCTTAGAGAGCAATTGTACCTTAAGTCAAGAATGGACCTACCTACCTTGCTACCACTTGACAACCTCCCACTCATAGACAGTTTCATTAGGGAGTCGGATCCTAACTCTACAGGTCCCATCATCCATAGGGACACAATATGCATGAAACTATTCCATCCCAAGTATAATATCAAAATCTAACAAGCCATAAAGCAAGACCTAATGCAATACAAACCTGGATCAACGTCTATGAACTTTCTAGCAACAATATACCTAACCTAGAGAATAGGCACCAAAGATCCACACAACCACTTGGGCACACAAAAAGCCCCCACCATCAACAAAAAGAATAGAGTAAAAATAGTGAAGCTCAGATCCATCAAAATCAAAACCTTCTACTTACCTTCCTTCGCCTTCCTCCTTGAAGTGACATGATCAACTAAAAGAGCAAAGAACATTCGTTAGAAGGGAAAAACCTATAGTCCATGAAGAAGAGAAACATTTCTTAAAACGTCTCATAGACTCCTACTCATAGTTGCAGTACATACCACAACCATGAATAAGACTCTAATTGGCGTGGTGTGTTAGACTTTGAGGATCTATTAACAGTGCTCCGATACCATTTTGTCACAACCCAAGCCTAGGGCCTAGACATGATCGATAAATAGGGAATTCGAAGGAGCCTCAAACAAACCTCATAGCATATCATTACACATCCTTGGTCATGAAAGCAATTAAATGACATTTGAAGAATGGAAATAAGGAAAAAAGGGACTAAGGGAGAACTTGTCATAACATAGGGTGAAGAGATAATAGAGTCAACTCATAGCATAAATACATAGCTTTGTCCAACAATACCTCTATTACATAGATAATGGCGAGGGCCAAAACATATAACCGGGCTCACCTTCATCATCATAAGTATATAATAAAGTTAAGAGAATCTTAATACATAATGTAAGAGAATAGTCCTTATCCCTGGAATGGAGGACTCATCAAGGCTAACTTGAACAATCCATCTAGCCACAAGAATAATCAATAGGAGCTTTGATCCTTATATGGTGATATCATATAAGCAAGAGTACGCGTTAGTACATTTGAATGTACTAAGTATGTGGGATGCAATGCAACAATAAACAAGCTTCATAATCGAAATGCATACATTAGATAATAGGCATAGTATAGCAATATGATATGTATGATCGATGCATAAGTAAAACATGTTAGGGTAAATCATGATTATATAAGATATCATATGTGTAGAAGAGACTAAGCTAGAATCCCAACTTTGGATGGGAGGTGCTGTTCATACTCGGACACCCTCTGGTGGCAAGGTACTACACCCCTCACATGGTTGATGTCGTTCACACTCGGACACCCTAGTGGCAAGGTACTACACTCCTCACATGGTTGATGCCGTTCACACCCGGACACCATGGTGGCAAGGTACTCACCCCTCACATGGTCATCCGGGCACTTATGCCCCCGGACCAAATATGGTCTAATACAACACGTTATATAAAACATACATATATATCATGTCCATAAACTCATTTCATCATTAAAACATCATACATATCATATCTCATTCTTTGAACCTTTAATTCCTCAAGAAACCATAACAAGATATTTCATCAAACATTTGGCGGTTTGTAATGGGTGTAAAAGAGCATGCAATTTAGAGATGAAATCATGCAGGAAAATCAGTGGTAAAACCTTTAATCAAAACATTACAACATCCCAATACATTCACATTAAAACCCCTCATCAATTCAAAAATTAGATCCAAAATTTGAAGCTCAAAATATGCTAAAACAATCATACTTTCATGAACTAAAATCACTGTACAGTAAATTTCTCAATATACAAGACCCACATGTAAAATCAACTTTAAATCATGTAATATTAATTAAAAGAGGGTTTAGAAACCATAGGTGGAAGAACCCAATGATTCAACACTACATACCTTAGCTTTTGAAGTTCTTGAAGAATACTTTAATGGAGATTTTAAGCTTGAGTGAGATCCTTAAAGAAATCTTTGAGATTGGTCTTGAGTTTGAGACTTGAAGTTAGGGTGAAATTTGAGTCTAAGCATTTGAGAGGATATTGGGGAATGTTGAGGATGATATGAGGGTGAAATAAGGCTAAGTATAGGTAAAAATATGTATGGGAACCCTTGGGCCCAAGACTTGAATGTCTTGGACCAAAATTAAAAAAATAGGGCCAAAATAACACAGGTCTATGTCGCGGAGGTATGTGGATGCTCACTAGAAATTTGCATTTTCTGCACGAATGAGTTTTCCAAAAATGGGCATAAATCCTTCATCTAAACTCGGAATAAGGTGAAACAAAGTGCATTAGAAACCTAATTCTAAGAGCTTTAAGTTCGTATGTCGTGCGATATCAATTATTTGTGTACTAAGAGTCATGCCCCTTCAAAGTTGACCCTCGTAAATAGCATCCTTTGCAATTTTTGGATTTCGATATGATTGCTCTAAAATTTGGGTTAGATCCATTTCCCACTCAATTTGACCCCTAATCAAGAATATGAAGTCGGATTTTTAAAATAACAAATGTAATTTTAGATAGATAGAAAATAAGATTCTGGTCACTTTTGAGGCATATTTTTGGGTACTTTTTGGAGTCATTTCATTCTAGTTTGTGGTGTTAAATGTTTATACAATTGCAATCATACTTGCAAAAAAAGCTTATGAAGAAAAGGATGAGATAGTGAGAGTGATAGTTGATTGAGGCTTATAGTTAAAGTTACGTATCCATTAGGTATATAATGGGATGATGATTTGATTGCCATAAGTTTGATGAAAGAGTCATAAGTATCCCATGATTTTCATGATGGGGTATAGAGGAAGAGTTACTGTTGTAATATGGTAGAATATGCTTAAAATAAAAGGATATTTATGTTGATGTGTTGTAGTATTCATACTATTAAGGGTGATGTGCAAATGTTGAATAGGGAAAAAAGTGCTTTTAATGTGATAGATCTAAATTAGGCTTATGATTTTTTAATGAGAGTTTATGAGACTTATCGAGTCATGAGATTAGTTAGATAAGGAGATATGATTGAATAGGTGAGTGGTACTGAGTTTTGAGGAAGGGATGTGTTGATTGAATACTCGCTATGAGATTTTAGTGGGTTTATTTTCCCTAAATTTTTACCTAGTAGTTGTAAGTCAGCATTAAAGAGGTGTGTGATAGATGCACATACAAGTTCTAGACCCCAAAGCTTGAATTTTGAGGAGTAGTGTTAAAGAGGAGATAACAACGTGAGAGTAGTAGTCTTACATAGAGATTTGCTCTAAGAGGCTTTCCATAGTATATGTTCGAGATGAAGATGTTGATTTGTGAGGAAGTGATGCTATAGACAAGGTATAAGTGCCCCTTAGATAAAATGAGTGAGACAAGGATAGCTCAATAGATAAGAATAGGTCAGAGATATGTATCCATGATTGTGTAAAGATGTGTGAAGCTCTAAGTTATGACTATTATAGGAATCTAGATAGTATATTTGAATTGTCAATGTGGAGTAGGCTAATGTAGGTAATCTTTGTCTTCACGAGTACCAAAGTTGATTGGGGCTTATGGATAAATGATGATGAGTTTTTCATGATAGTCTAAGTCTTATACATGTGAGTTTTTGGGGGCATAGAAGTTGGGAGTTTGCAGGTAAAAAGAGGAGGTTAGATTTTAAGAGTTGTGGGAAGTAGTTATATACGTCATAAAAATAGTAAATATAGAGAGATTTTCATAGAATCAGGAAGGAGCTAAGTGTGATATCATTGAAAAGAGTCTACATAGCTAGTTGTATGTATGCGACTATAGTATAACAGAAGAGTTTAAGATATTCTTGTGGTTAGTGATTCCTTGACCAAGTAGAGGTACATGCTTACATCCTAGTAGAGGAAATTGATTCACAAACTTAGAGAGATGACCTTTGATTTAAGGGGGAGATGAGGTGATGAAATAGAGTAGATCTTGAGTTTTTGATAGAGATGGGCTGATCAAGATAAGATATCAATCCTTTTCCATCTCATATAGTTCTTATACTTCAGTCAAAGTGATATTTTGTTCCTGTCTGGTGTATGAGTGTCATGCCCATGACCTAGTCCTGTGCATGCCATTTTGATTCCTATTTATGTTGAGTTTTAAGATAAGAAGTGATCTTACCTTATAGATCTAAGAGTTTCTATTCCTATGCTAAATAAGATGGACCTGAGTTTTACACTATGTATAGTTCTGTGAAAGAGTGAATTTTGATAGATGAGGGAGATTGTACTTCATTATGAATGTCTTCAGATAAGATTTTTTGATTGAATCGTGCTAATGATCTCCGTTCCAAGCCCTTTGTGTAATACAACCTTCCAGTCTTGATAGAAGTATTGATGATAGTAGACGAGTTATGGGGGATAGGAGAGCATAAGTGCTCCTGACTTGTGATAATGGAGTTGAGTTCTTATCTTCGAGTTGATGTTCCTTTTGAGCCTCTACGTACTTAAGTAGTGCTCCTGAATTGTAATAATGGAGTTGAGTTCCTATCTTTGAGTTGAGCCTATGCTTACTTGAGTATGCAAGTCCTTGATAGTATTTATGCCTAATAAGGATATTGGAGATAAAGTTTAAACTCTAGACATTATGTTGAAGTCTATTCATGAGAATGAGTATTCGAATAACTGAGTATTTGAGTCTTTGATGATATTCATGCTTATTTTACATAGAGAGGTAGTAGTCTGAGGTTTTGCCAAAGGGGGAGATGCTGAGTTCCTCCAGGTCCAAATAGTGATACTGATAGTAATAGACTGAGGATAAGGGTAGATGAGGGGGAGTGAGTATATCCTTATTATGATATTGGTGTTAAACTTGTTTCATGAAGGGATAGAGATAGAGCAAAGGAGAGAGATAAAACCTTATGATGAGCAGTAGATAGGTAAGAGTACGTTGGTGTGACTTTGAGTGAGAACTCGTTGAATGGTGGAGGTAGAAGTGCTAAGTAGGCTTGAAAATTCTAAGGTACAGTTGCAGTGGTTAGAGTGATAGGCTTGAATTCGTGGTTGTTGTCACGCGAGTATCAATGATAGACTAGTGAAGACTTTGTAATGAGGGTTCGAGAAAAAGTAGTGAAGTAGTGAAGAGGACTAGTGATTTTTTCATGAAAGCCCCATGGGAGTTTAGAGTTAAGTATTGAGGATTAGCTTTGTATAAATATGATCATCTCGTGAATAGCACCTTGAGGCTTAGAAGTAGTCTTGAATAGAAGAGGAGGAGGTGGTTAGATGGAAATTTGAGTAAGAGCTATAAACTTAAGTTGATGGAGTTGAGTTTTCTACTCTTGAGTCGATGTTTACCCATAAGTTGGAATATTTGAGTAAGTTCCTGATGTGTATATTCTTGAGTCTGAATAGAGACTATTAAGAATTGATGAGGAGTCAAAAGTTTGATTTATTGAGTGAGTATTGAGATGAGTGTTCAGTTTATTCGTTTCTTATTACCACCTCTACTCATCATTCGAGGATGAATGATCCCAAGGGAGGAGATAATGTAACACCCCATAAAATTACCGAAATACAACTAGAATAGAATCATACGCATAACACATCTTTCCAAGCTCCAATAGAAATTTCGAGACCGGATTTGGGAACAGCAGAAAAAATGGAGTAGGAAAATGATCTGGATCAGATTTTAGAGCAACCAAGTCGGAAAATAATTTTTTGTAATTAAATCTGGGATAGTGTGAGTGCGCGCCCAGGGCGTGATATGCCTGGGGCACGAATCTACACTTGGGATTTTCTTAAGCTTCCTAGAAAGAACGTATTCAGAGAAATTTGTGAAATACACATATCCGCGCCCCAGGTACGTCGCAAACATGGATCAAATTTGGGAAGGGTACTTTATTCTTTTAATTTGGGAAGGACACTTTGGTCATTCCCCAAACCCTCCTAAGTCAATTAACGAGTATAAGAGATCTTTTACATCAAGCCAAGTCCAAAGAATTTCTAGCAACCAAGTGTTCATATGAGCCGATAGAAGGGTCAACATCAAATAGCCATATCTCCTAACATATAATGAGTTAGGTGCCCCACAAATATCATATCGAAGATATTTGAATTAGATTCCCAATGCATCTAATTTCGTGTTAATCAAAGTTCAGAGTAGAAAATTATGACCATTTTAGGAAAGAAGTGCGGAGCTATCTGAAGGTCCACGCTCGGAGAGCGATGCAGACAGAACGCGGACCCTTACTAGATAAGCAATGACATTTTTTTCTTTTATTTTGAGGGTACTTTTATCCAAAAACCTTTGAGGGTCTATTTAAGGTCCCAAAACAAACAAAACGTCAGTTTTCTTAATAAAAAACCCTCTCCTTCACTCTTAAACATGAATGCTCAAGAATCATGAAGAAAGTCATCAAATTAGGAGTTGCTTTCAAGATTCATCCTCATGGTAAGTTATTCTTCCTAGATTTCAATCTACCCAATCCGAATTTCTTCAACTATTCATGAATCCCTAATAGAATCTTAAATCATAAACTAGGGTTTCATGAAACGAATTTAAGAATTCCAAGAAAGGAATTCTTGATTCTTATTTTTTCAAGAATCAGGGTTCTTAATCATGAACTCTAAAGATTCCAAGTCAATAATTCAATAATCTTCTTCAATTCTTCCAAGAACTAATCTCTAAGGTAAGGTCCTCCAAAAGTTATTCTACTATTATTTTAATATCCTTAACTACTAGTTTCTACCTAAGATCATAATTATGAGTTGAGATTAAAGTTTCATCCATTTGTCACAACCCAAGCCTAGGACCTAGACATGACACAACAAATGGGGAACCCGAAAGATCCCTAAATAAGCCTCTTAACTTGTCATTACATATTATTGGTTGCGAAAGCATATAAGAGACATAAAAGAGAAGGAATAGGGGCAAAGGGCTAAGGGGGGAGCTTACATAACACCATAAATAAGAGACAAGAGTCAGCTCATATCATAGACATCAAGAACAATTGAGTTATGGCTCTTAACATAGATACATAATATGTCCAACAAACACCTCTAATACATAGATAAGAGTAGGGGCCAAGATAAAGCAACCGAGCTCACCCTCATTGTCAAAATAGAACATAAAGAAGAATGTCTCGATATATAACAAGAGAACATAGACCAAGGTCTCCGAAATAGAGGACTCACCAACTAGCTTGAGTATCACAAAACTAGCCACGTGATGGAGGATGATCAACTTGGGCTCTGATTCCTACATATTGATATCATGTAGGCAAAAGTATGGGTTAGTACATTTGGATATACTAAGGATGTAGGATACAATGCAATAAGAGATAGGTATCATAATCTAAATGCATAGCAATAGACAATAGACAACATATAACAATATGTCATGTATGCTCAATGTTAAAAGTAAAACATGCTTAATAACTCATGCTCATATAAGATATCATATATGTAGAATAGGCCAAGCTAGATTTCCAAAGTACAAACCCCTCGGTAGGTTAGTGATGATGCTGCGCCATAACTTAGGTAGTGAAATACTAACCCTTCACTCAGTTGGTGATGATGCCGCCCCATCACCTAGGTGATCAAGTACTAACCTTTCACTTAGTTAATGAGTACATACCCCCAGCACGGTTAGTGATGCTTCCACCCTATCACTAGGTAGAGAAGTACAAATTATTCTGTCGATTGATGAGTACAAACCCCCATCTCGATTATCTGGGTTTCTAGACCCCCCGGGTTGGGCATGGTCTAATGCAAAAATTTACATAGGATTTATAATATATCTAAGCTTATTTCATCATTATAACATCAATCATATCATATCTCATGCTTTGGACCTTTAATTCCTCAAGAAACCATAATCGGACATTTTAACCAATACATAGAAGGTGTGAAATGGTAGTATAAAATCATTAAATTTAGAGATGAAATCATGCAAGAAAATCCCATGTAAAATCCTCAATCAACACCTTGCAACACTCTCATACAACATACCTCAAAACCCCTCATAAAATCTTACATTAGATCCAACATTTATAGTTCAAAACATAGCAAAACAGTCATAATTTTACCCAGCTTTAACATAGTTCATAAACATGTTCATAATAGTAAATCCATTTGTAAAATCAACTTTAAATCATGCAAATTGATTAAAAAGAAGATTAGGGCACCATGGGTGAAAGAACTCAATGGCTAAAACCCACATATCTTAGCTTTGAAGAAGCTCTTGATGAAGATTGAAAATGGAGGCTTGAAGCTTGAAGGAAATCCTTAGTTTTGGATGAGGGTTTAGAGACTTGAATTTTGGAGTGAAAATATTGCTAAGTGTTTGAGTGAGTATTGAAAAATATTTAGAATGATATGAGGGTAAAATAAGGCAAAGTATAGGTAAAAACACATTTGGGAATACTTGGGCCCAAGACCCAAAAGCCTTAGAAAGAGATAGAAATAACTGGCAAAAAAATACACAGGTCCGCGATGCGGATCTATCACGGAGGTCATATTAACACATATCTGCGATAGCTGCATGGCGCGGTGCTGTTGTGGATCGATTCTGGATGAAAATTATAAAAATTTAAATTGCTAATCGTTTACTCTTAAATCAGGGTTACACCCTTCCCCCCTAATTTTGACCCCCTGAACAAGAATATGAAGTTGAATTTTTTATATC
>DF366499.1:4597-22528 GCA_000787875.1 Solanum virginianum
GAAGTGAGCAATAAAATTTAAGAGGAATAAATAAAGCAAAATATACACCAGAAAATTTAACGTGGTTCACCCAAAACTTTTGGGCTACGTCCACAAAAAAATACTTATAATATATTTTTTCTACTATTATAAATAGTAGGCACAAGTGTACAATTTCTTCTACTATTACAAATAGTAGGCCCTCTGAGAAAAAATACTAAAAATAGTGAACTCACTATTTCTTTTAGGAAAAAATTATTTCCTAAGTACACACTCTAATTTTTGTTCACAAATTATTTTATTTTGTAGTCTATGGTATACTTCATAGAAGAAAAATACTCACTTTCTCTCTGTGGCTCTCTCCGTATTTTTCTCTCTATGTGATGTTTTTCTCTCTTTTCTAAATGATAAATGAAGGAGCTGAAGTGCTCCTTTTATAGGCAGAATTTTGCCTGCAATTCTATTCTATTTTTGACAAAGATTTCATTTGTCAAAAGTTATACACAGCCTTCAATTGAACAGTTGTTCAAATAAGGCTGTGCAACATTTGTTGAATACAATTGCCATATGGGCCCTCCATTTGGAGGGACCCACTCAACACTTCTGTTCAGTAACCTCAACAATGAAGCACTGCTCCCATTTGAGTTTCTCAATGCCATCATTTTCGCTTGCAACATTTACCTTGGAGAGCTTCACTCTACAATATTTCTTGATGTGTCCAATTTTACCACATCTGTAGCACTTTCTGTTATCAAAGTTATCACTAGTAACTTTTTCACCATTTGATTCTTTTTCATTATTCATGCTTCCAGATGACATGTTTTTCTTTTTATTCTTGTCCTTTGAAAAAAAAAAGTTGCATCTGGTTCTAAACTTTTTACCATTTGTTTTGCCAATGTCTCTTAGTTGGAAAGCAAATTTTCAAATTCTTCAATTGAAGGTTGTTCTGTCCAGCCCTGAATGGAGGTGACAAACGGATTATACTCCTTCTTCAATCCTCGAATGAGAAATCGTCGCAATCTTACTTTACCAATCTTCTCATCAAGATCTAATTTTGAAATTTCAACACAAATAGCATTAACTCGTAAGAAATATTCAGAAATAGACATGCCTCCTTGTGTTAGCATTACAAATTCATTTTCCAATAGCTGCAGCCTAACAGTGTTCTTTTTGGTAAACAATCTCTTAAGTATCGTCCAAACTTCTTTTGGTGAGCTAACATCACGTACATGATCAATGAGCTCTTTTCCGATTGAAGCTCTTTACCACATTTGATCTTTCATTTTCTCCACGGTTCTTAATTTTCCGGAGTGTTAGCTGAAATTTCTGCTTCAGCACCAGCAATAAGATCCCACAGGTCTTGACCTTGAAGGTAAGCCTTCATACACATTCTCCAATACCTGTAGTTTGTCCCTACAAGCTTCTTGACTCCAGATGGACATTTGAACTGTTTCTCCCATTTACTGATTCTATACTATACAAATTTTTTTTCTCTGCCATTTCAATCTCCTCCAACAAGACTAAGAAAACTTGATAGATAAGAAGACTGAAAGAATAATCAGATCAACAACCTTGCGTTGATACCATGAAACAAAAAATAGGTAGAGAAAGACACAAATTTTGCAGTACAACAGGAAATGGAACAGTGAAGAATATCCTTTTCTGATGGATTTTGTTTACTGCTGATACGCAGCTATATAAGCTGAATCGCTAACTTCAACTCTTAATTAGACTCTAACAATTTACTAAGACTCCTATCTAGATAAACTTTCCACAAAATAGAAACTAATTTATTTGACTGAGCAAACTAAAACAACGGTAAAGCAGTAAAAGAGAAAATCTGAAGATGCACTAATTTTTAACATTACGCAAGTCCGTAAAATAATGTGGTGAAAAGGCAATAGAAAAGGATAATAATGAAGCCATACGAACTAGTGTTCGACAAGTGCAGACCACATCGAGTAGCACCAATTTTTCAATGATTATAGGCATGGCGTCAACCCTTCACATACAATTTGTGGTCTGGGATTTGGTAGGTTTAGACATATAAATTTTTTATTCAAATTTCAATAATGAAATACATGATTTATTAACTAAAATCAGTTCAAATTTAGAATAGAAGTTTTATATATCAGAAAGATCAAACTACAAAATATCATTAAATGATCATATGCCATTATTTTCAAGTTTTTCCGTCAAAACCTATTTATTTTCAAATTTCTCAACTGTTTCTTTTCTTACTTTTGTCTAGTTATGAAATGATGTATCATCTCCCAACAACCCCCTCTTTTAAAAGAAAAGAAAGAATAAGAAATATATATACATATATAGAAAATTAAAATGTAGCAATTGTACAAAGAATCCAGCTACTTTAAATTGTTCTTAATATTTTTATCAAATATGCTTCATAATTCATATAGTGGCTGCTTGTTTCCTTTTTTGCTTTTTGCTTGTTTCCTTTTTTTTTTTTTTGGGTAAATGGTCACTTTTTAATTATTAAATACATTTTTAGAAGACAATGCGGTAGCTGAGTTGGTTTTGATTCAACAAATGTACAGGACAGCGAAAATATTTTGCAGACAAATATGTATGAATGGATGAGTGTTTTTTTCCGCCCACCTAGTGGTATTTGGTTAATATTCATATTGAAATACGATTAAATTTAGATTTTACAATTAAATTTAGATTTTTCTAGAGAAGTCCTATATTGAGGGTAAATCATTTTCTAATAAAGGTTAGTGTATACCCAAGACTTGAGTCTGAGACTTTTGATTAAATATGAAAGAATACTTACTATTCCACTCTGATCCTTATTAGTTATTTCTTTATCTCATTTTATGTGGCGCTCTTTTTTTTTAATCCGTTCGAAAAAGAATGTCACTCTACTTTAATTGAAAATAATTTAACCTTAAAATTCTCCTTTTACCCTTGATAAAGTGATCCTCAGTCACACAAATATGTAAGAATTGTTTTAGATTACAAGTCTCAAAAGTCTTTTTATAATTTTTTTTAAAATTTTGTATCAAATCAAAGAGTGTCACATAAAATGCAACGGGAGTACATCGTATATGTATAATATTTTTAGCTTTAAAAGTTTTTATTGGCGGGAAAATATACTGTTAGTAGAATATTCTTTACTCACTCTATGTATTGTCATTGTTTCCAACAAGGATAGCACTTTCTTTCTTTTTTTTTTTTCCTTTTCGTTCCATATTTTTCTAGCTTATACATAGTCATAGAAAATAAAATCTAAAGTAAATGTTTTGATTGGATTCCATGTCATCAATCATAGTAATTAATAATATAATATACATATTCACATATTACAATCAGCTGACGACATTGCGTATCAATGTTAATTATCCAGTACGTTTAATTTCTTGTGGATAGTTAATCTAGTCAATTTAAGGTGTAAGATAAACTTTAACCTAGCTATTTCATTTGCTCTATAAGGTTTAAATGTTTATAAACAAATTCAAAATGTTTATAGAATTTAAAATTGAGATGAAAGGGGAAATATGCAATTGGACATTTATAGAATGATTGTGAGATAAAAATATAGAGAGCATTTAAGGTCAGCTGATTGTAATATGTGAATATGTATTACACCCACAAAATGAATATCATAGAAATGTGATACTCTCTCTGTTTCATGTTACGTGAAATCATTTGATTTAATCTGATATTTAAGAGGAAAAAAATAAAATTTTTAAAAAGTTGTGGTCTAAATCAATCCTTGAATATTGATGTGATTGTAAAATATTATTTCATTATGGTAAAAAAAATTAAAGTTAAATTATTTTTAATTATAGTAAAATAATATATATATTTTTAACAACATCATAGAAATGTGATACTCTCTCTGTTTCATGTTACGTGAAATCATTTCATTTAACCTGATATCTAAGAGAAAAAAAATAAAAAATTTAAAAAATTGTGGTCTAAACCAATCCTTGAATATTTATGGGATTGTAAAACATTATTTCATTATGGTAAAAAAAAATTAAAGTTAAATTATTTTTAATTATAGTAAAATAATATATATATTTTTAACAACAACAATAACATACCTAGTGAAATTCCACAAGTAGAGTCTAAGAGGAAAAATATACAAATCTTACCATTACCTCATACACGTGAACGTACCATTACCTCATATGCGTGAACGTACTAGGTTCGTGAACAAGATTAGAATAAATCATATAGCATATATATTAATTGCGAAAGTAGCTAGCCAATGAGGATAATTATCTAGGAAGATCGTTAAGATTAATGTTTGATCATATTCTACGTGGACTTTATAGACACCACAAGTAGGAAGGATTAATGTTATTATGATAAATAAACGGTGATCCATACTAATTAACTGAGATTAATTCTTTTTTTTTTTTTGGTTGTTAGACTAATTATACTAAATCCAGTATTACTTGCCACGAGTCTATTTGAGACTTGTATGTCAGTGTAAGATTAAATTTGTGATTTTGAGAGCCTCTAGTTATAGAGGAAATCTAAATCATTCTGGAAGACAAAAAGTAAAAAAACCTCCTTCATTTGATTTTCATTTGGATCCGAAATATAAGAAATTAAACTAAAAAGATATTACTCCCTTATCTCATTTTATCGGGCAGCTTTTCATTTAACATTGAGATTTTTTTAAAAAAAAGTATGATTTTTAAAATTTGTAGTCTAATATAATTTTTAGATATTTATGTGATTGAAAATCATTTACATTAAAGGTAAAAGAGGAATTTTAGGGTTAAATTATTTTTCAATTAAAGTAAGATGATATTCTTTTTTGGACGAACTAAAAAAAAGTGTCACATAAAATAAAACAGAAAAAGTATATAGAGTGTACCAAAATATCACGTGAAAAATTAAATTTATAAATATTCAAAAAAAAATATTTTTTTAAACGGACTTAAAAGAGGAAAGTAATACAAAAGATTAAAACGAAAGGAGTAGCTAGTATTGTTATTTATATTGATATGTCATGTGTTATTTAAGTGAAGGGGAGCCTTGGAGCAACTAGTAGAGTTGCTGCCATGTGACCAGAACGTCACGGGTTCAAACCTTGGAAACAGTCTCTGGCAGAAATGCAAGGTAAGGCTGCGTACTATAGACCCTTGTGGTCGGGCCCTTCCCCGGACCCTGCGCATAGCGGGAACTTAGTGCACCGGACTCGCCCTTTTTTTATGTTTATTTAAGTAATTAATTAGTGGAGTTAATTAATTTGTAGGGCCTAAACCACACTGAATATTCTAGTGCTGAATAAGCAAGCAAGATGTAGGTAGTGGATCATTCATCAGCAAATTAACAAAATTATGTAAATAAATACTCTGGAAACTACTCATCATCTTTATATTACGCCTGCACCATTTTCCTAGGATATTTCAATAATTCTCTCCCAATGGGTCATGTAAATGTTATCAGAATTCTTCACACTATCTTTGGAATTTTTGGTGGGATTTTTATTTCATTCTCAGAGTTTTATGTGTTTATTCGAGGATTAATTTCTCCTATAATCACTTAACTTATAGCTATTATATCAGAATGTCATTTTCTTCTTAATTTTAATTTTTTTCAATAAAAAAGTGATTGTTTGAAATAATAATTACTAATAACTACTGAAGGAATGATCATATGTGAAATTATCTCATTTATTCTTAAAGTTTATTTAAGTTGGATACACATATGATAACTTTTTTTTTTTCATTTTTTTTAACAGGAAATGTTTTTGGTATATTACTCTTCTTAGCTCCCATGTAAGTTTTCTTCAAGTTTTAACTTCTTTTTTTTTGTAAATTAAGTGTGTATGTGTATATATATTGCATGTTCATTTTCTCTTTTCTTCATAATTCTTTATCTCATTACCTAACTAATATATGTCACAATTATCACTATTTGGCACTATAGGATTACATTCAAAAGGATTATTATGAAGAGATCAACAGAGAAATTTTCAGGGGCGCCATATCTAATGAGTCTCTTCAACTGCTTGTTCTCAGCTTGGTAAGCTTCTCAAAATCATATTTCAATACGAAAATAATTACTTTCTCCATCTAAAAAAGAATGATCTAGTTTGACTTGACACGAAATTTAAGACTTTTTTATTTTGTGGTTGTAAATTAAAATTATGTCAAATGTACCAAAATATCTTTTAATCTTATGGTCTTAAATATGTCACGTAAAAAGTTAAAATTAAAATATTATCAGAAAAAAAGAGATCATTCTTTTTTAAACGGATAGAGTAATGAAATAACCAAAATTTAATGTCACACATAGGGAGAACCAGGATTTAAAGCTATAATTTTGAATTTTAGCCCTTTGAAGTTATCGATCGGGTTCTAAATTAATAATTCATACATATTAAAGTAAATATCTCAAAAAGTTTCTCAATTGTGAGAATTTATCTAACAAATTCATTATACTTTATTTTATATCAATAAAATCACTCAACTTAGAATATGAGTCTTTTAATAATAAAAGCAATTGACATGTGTAATTTGAGTGAGTTTATAATATGAGTGTTTTTTTTTTTTAATTCGAATGGATTTTAGAAACTTGGCTTTTAAAAATAAATAAATAAATCAATGATATGTTGAATCATCGTTTGCCATGTGGACAAGATAATTTTGCAAAATTAACTGGATTTCCAGTTAAAAAATAATATCATGTATTAGTTTTTTTCTCAAACGAAAATGATATAGAAGAGTCAAATAGATGGACTTTTTTTTTTAATGTTCAATAGCATATTTGAATCTTTTTTCTTTTCTTTATCTTTTTTTGCTTTTAAATAAATATTGAGTTTAACTTAGACCTCAAACCCCACTTGCTGAAATTTTCCGATATATATTTGTTTATTGAGTTTAATTTAGGATTAATTCTACTCATTATGATGAATTAAACAGGTATGGTCTACCTTTTGTGTCACCAAACAACACATTGTTAACAGTGCTGGCATCCATTGGTGGAGCCTTGGAGGCAATTTATGTGTTGATTTTCCTCATATTTGCACCCAAAAAGGAGAAGTTTAAGATCTCTGCAATTCTCTTTTTGGTCCTCTCCATATTTTCCATTGTGGTTTTAATCTCTGTGTTAACACTCCATGGAGATAAAAGGAAGCTTCTTTGTGGCTTAGCTTTTGCTATTACTTGTATTATGATGTTTGGTGCTCCTCTTACTGTAATGGTAACTCTCTTTTCTGTTTTATTTACGATATGATTCACTAGTTGATCAAATTTATTTATATATATTAACTTTTGTCTTATCAACCTGAATAAGTGTATCTATTAGCTAAATACTTATAAATCAAAATCAATTATAAGTTGGTTCAAATCATTTTTATTTTTATTATTATTTTATCCTTTATATTTTTTAATTTCTCAATAAATTCTTCCAAAATTTCCTTTTCACGTTATCCATGGTTCCTCCTCCTTTTTGTTTTTTTAAGAAAATACTTTTAAATTTATATTTTTTTAATTATAATTTTAAAAAATATTTTAGTCATTTTAATAAAAGAACAGCTTATTGTAACTTCTTTTTCAAAAGAAACACATTAACCATTTATTTTTTGTTTTAATACTCTTATCTATACACGTAACAACCTATTTATAAAATTATTTTTAGCACTTAAAAATACTTGAACTTATAACTTTTTAGAATAAAGGGGCTCTATTAATTCAAAATCTTTTACGCAATTAGTATATCTCAATTAGTCACAAAGGATTGATTATTATATGGTTAATAATTATTATTATAGAAAACTCCTTTATAGTGTGTGTATGTATATCATATTGATTTTAATTGGCTCTGCTTTTGTATACAGAGAATGGTGATCAAATCTAAAAGTGTGGAGTACATGCCCTTCTTCTTGTCATTATCTATTTTCAACTCTAGTACCTCATGGGCAATCTATGGCTTGCTTGGCAAAGACCTTTTCATTATTGTAAGTATCTTTAACTTAAAACATTAATCATAATATTTTTTTCTTTTAAGAAATGTATCGGTGATGGAGACTAAATCTCACAAAACTTATTATTGTTTTGGTAGGTACCAAATGCAATTGGGTCTCTATTAGCGTGTGTGCAACTGATTTTGTACGCAATTTATCGCGATCGCAAGAAGAAATTAAATGTCAAAATGGAGGGCTCAATTGAAACAGGGCTCTCGAGAGAGAAAAATATGGAAGCAAGCTAAGTCGTCTGAATTATGATATTCGAAATACTCTATCAAAAAGGAACGAAGAAAATATTATTTCGCGATTAAATATGCTTCCAACTTTTCCACCAGTAGAAAATTTGTATGCAGTTACTTTCAGTAATTAGATTCATTGTTGCAGTTATTTTGCATTTGTTGTAATTGCAATTAGTGGCTCGGATACATTTGAGCCTAATGATGTATAAATAATAGGAGTGTCCCTTAATCAGTCAAAGATCATCCAGTCAATTTGCTTGCTTCCTTTTTTCTCTTTAGTTTCAACCAGGTCAAGCATACATTTTTCGAGAAGATGAAACAACATTATTATTGTCTTTAATAATCCGTTAGCTTCTCGAAATTGCGGTATCAAATAAGAGCAAGTATTTGAGTTTTCATCAACTGTATGGGCCTGATTGATGTCAAATAATTGGACAGTGTGTATCGAAATGTAACAAAAAAGTAAAAAGTTTGTCAGAAAAGTAGCTCTGTTTTATTTACATAAAAAATAGTGCAAAATCAGGAAACTATACATGACTATATAATATAGTTTGTTAAAGTTATAAAAAGTATATACTATTATACAATGTATATTACTTATATATGAGCTATACATTAAATATGCATTATGATACACAAATATACACTGACAATACATGCTTATACAATGGGTTGAATGTCCAAAATTGTAACAAATAGCCAAAGGTCACCCGACTGGCTACTTTTCGTAATTAGAAAAAGGTAAGCTATTTTTTGTTTAAATTTTTCTCAGTGACTTGTGGGTATATTTAATCTTGAGCTCTCAGGAAGTTTGCTAACGACGACACCAAAGAGTGCATATATATTGTGAACTTAAAAACTTAGTAGCTTGGAGAGCTAGTGTTGAAAAAGATTAAACATTTTACTTCTCCGCCATTTAATTCTCTCTTTCATATTAAAATTTTTCATGATTCTTCAAAAACAATGAGTATTTCCAATCTGGCAGTGTATCGTTGTTGGGGATAAGAATTAGATATTTTTTAATATCATTTTTTTCCACTCGGCGTTTGGCATTCGTATTGGAGCCTTACTATTTGGGATTCGTGCTGCCTAAGGCTACATTTGGAAGGAAGCATTCTCTACCAATTATATTTTTATACTCAGAGCTTGAATTGAGACCTCTGATTAAAGAAAAAGCAACTTCATCCAATACATTATATTCTTTTGATAGTGATATTTTTGGCAATATCTTTCTATAGGCTTATATTTATTTACATTAATTTTTGACTAGGAATCGGATGTTTTGATAGATAATTGGAATTAAATGTGAAGAAGAAAATAATTTTAAAAAAAAGGACGTAATTTTCAGGGATATATTGTTACTTTATCAGTAGAGGACCACCAATTGGGTCCCCATTTTCAGTTAGGCTGGAACATTACTATATATATTTTTAGTTATCCTAGGAAAGTTTTAATACATAAAGAGATGTGAAAAAGTAGTTATTCGTTAACGTGCTTGCTTAAATTATCTATTTTTTCTGTTTATTATATGAAGTTTATAAAAATATTTTTTATAAATTTTTTAATTTAATATTTTTAATGGAGTTACTTATTGATACAATATTTGATTATATTTCTTTAGGTGCTGCAATTATAATTTTATAATATTATTCATAATAAATAATTTTTTAGCTGGCTTAACTATGATTTTATTATTTACACACCTACTTTGGCTACTTGATTATATTTCTTCATCTGCTTCAGTTACGATTATACAATATTATCCCCTAATAAATCATTTTTTCAACTGCTTCAACTATGATTTTATTATTTACACACCTACTTTGGCTACTTGATTATATTTCTTCATCTGCTTCAGTTACGATTATACAATATTATCCCCTAATAAATCATTTTTTCAACTGCTTCAACTATGATTTTATTATATCACCCAAATAAATTATGTTAAGTCATTTGAACATGAGAATTAGAATAAAATAATTTTTTCAAACTAAACAAATAAAATTAAGTAACTATTTTAATATTTTTTAATAACTATATTTGTGTAAAAAAGGAAGCACTTTTTTTTTTTAAAAAAAAGTAAGAGTAGCATACATTATTTAAAAGTTATGTAAAATATATTATAAATTATAATAATTAATAATTTAAATATTTTGAAAAGTAATTTTTTATATGTGCAACATAAATTGGAACAAATTAAGTAAAATGCATTATTTAAAATTAGCATAAAATGTATTATACATCGCAATAATTAACAACTTAAAATTTTAAAATATATATCAAAAAATTATTAGTGTCACATAAATTGAGATACAAAAATGTATGTTTAACCTGTTTTGATATATTTTTTATTTTTGTGTTAATATTAAATCGTTAATATTATTAGTAGAAAAAAATAAGTTATGAATTTCAAATAATAATAATTGGGCGCGTGTTCTGCCTTTTCTAGTCTATACTAGACATTAACCGTCCGTGCCAGCATGGGCCCAATAAAAATGTCTTATTAGGGGTAATATTATAAAATCATAATTAAGGCACCTAAAGAAAGATAAAATTAAGTAGCTGAAGTAGGCACGACAAATTAAGCTGACATAATATTATGATTGGGCCACATGTAATAAAGGAGGAGGAGAAGCAACTGAAAGAATATAATTAAGTAGCTAAAGAAGGCACGTTAAAGTTGACAGAATATTTTTATTGAGCCTCATGTGATAAATCAGGAGTAGAAGCAGACAGTTGAAGCAAGCAGCTGAAGCAGACATGTCGTCCAACAACTGTTTGTTTCAGCACCTGAAGCAGACACGTCAAAGCCAATGAAATATTTTGATTGGGCCGCACGTAGACAGCTCAAGCAAGCAACTGAAGCAGACATGTCATCCAACAGCTGCCTGCTTTAGCAGCGTGTGTAGCCACTTATTAGATAGTAATAAAATATTATATCAATTGCGTGTTGTTTGAAAGAGATATTTAAAATTTTAATATAATTTTTAAGTCTTTTAAATTATCAATATTGTGATGTAACATATTTTTTAGAAATATTTTAAGTCATTAGTTATCTTGATTAGTAGCATTTTTTAACACTAAAAATAAGATAAACAAATTACAACGGAAGAACCATAGAAAATTACGGTTATACTCTCAAGCTGCTTAAGCAGGCATGTCGACTACTGCTGCTTGAGCAACTCACGTGGCAAGAGAAGAAGCAGCGAAGGAGCAGCGAAGGAGCAGGCATGACCATGAGACAGTCAAAGCTCCTCATTGTGCCTAGAAATATTTTAAGTTATTAATTATCATGATTAGTAGCAATTTTTAATATTAAAAATAAGACAAACAAATTATAACAGAAGAATAGAAAATTACGAATATATCCTGAAGTTGTTCAAGCAAACATGTTGACCTACTGCCTGCTTGAGCAACTCACGTGGTAAAAGAAGAAGCAGTGGAGGAGCAGGCATGACCATGAGCCAGCCAAGCTCCTTACCGCGTCTTCTTATATATAGGAAATAGAAAAATAGAGATGGGGAAAATCTTGTTTCCAACAATTTTAAAAGAAAGTAAAAATTAAAGAAATAAGTGGTAAAAACACATCTAAATAATTATTTTAAAATTTTCATACATGAATTATTACTTATTTGTCTAAAAACACATCTCTCCCTTTCATTCCACTCTCATCATGATGTGTTTATTACATTCTCACTTTTTTATTTTAAAAAAAATTATCATATCACACTCCATATAGATAAAATATTTCACTTTGACATTTTATGAACTCACACTTTTTACGCTACCGAAGTAATCATGAGGGTAAATTTTGTCAAAATAAAATTTTTACCTTCATGATCATATAAAGTTCACATATTTTTGGATCAAAATAAAAAGATAAAAAATAAAATATGAAATAGTATGAACCAGATGGAGTAAAAAGGTTAATGAATTGAAAAGATTATATCACAAGATTAGTTTTTACATGCATATCATTTTGGATCGCGCCAGATTAGATTGATTCTCTTTTAGTTAAATTTGTATTTACTAAATTAAATATTAATAAAAAAATTATTTTAATTCATCGCTAGTTGGATTTTTTTGACAATAGTAGCTTTTATATTAGTAGTGAAAATTCTGTGATTTTATTGTTAGGTTCAATGTAATAAGTGAATGGATAATGATACATTGTATAAAGATTGGTGTATTGAAAATTGTAAAAGTTGCAACTATGAATGAATTCATTTCATTCATGAACATTCATGCAATCTTTCGTCTACTATACATGAATCATTATACCATCATATTGGTTATAAATATCTGAATCCTTCTCAGATATTGAGATAACTTTAGAATATAACAACTTAAAAACTTGGGAACTTAAGAGAGAAACTAAGGAACTTTTGGTAGAAAAATTTAAGACAAGTTTCAAGAAGAAGTGTTGTTTTGAAAAATTCAAGTGTGATTACAAGCCATTGAGTGGTTTGTTGGGCAACAAATTTGAGGTACCGCTATTTATTTGTCGTGGGTCATTTTATCCTGGGAGGATATATTCCATAACCTCGGGTGCTTGAGAGGAATAATTTCCTTAAGGAAACTCAGTGAATTCAGAGGACTCTCTTCTCTCCTTTCATCTAGTCTAATATTCTTGAAATTCATTTAACTTCATATTGAATATTACATTACTATATGAAATTGGTGTGAAGTTATTTCATTGAAAAAAATTAACAATTGTACTACACAATTATCTTTATTACTTATAGTAACAACAATCTTAAGAAAATTATTATCTTATTATGTGGTTATAATTGGTTTCTAGAGATTAAAACCTTTGTGGGTTTATGCTTTGTTTGAACTCGATATTGACTCACAAAACTTGAAAAGTTCGTTAGAACATCGAAGTTCATTCGGTTAATGGTTGAGAGTTCTAAACTCCACCGTTAAACTAGAAACAAAGTGAAAATAAAGATCAAGTCTTTATTTGAAGTGACTAAGTGTACTTGTTTTTTTCTAATAGTAAGATGACAAATGAATCTGAAGTCATGAATGGTACGACATCGAAGGTTGCAGCAATGAATATTGTCTCGTCGAGTCATACAGGTGCTGCACATAGCATCGATTGAAAAAACTGAAAAATTCATTGGTATGGATTTTAAGAGGTGGTAGCAAAAGATGATGTTCTTTTATTAACTACATTGTATCTTCAACGATTCATCAAAGAAAGTGTTCCTCTGTTAGCGGAGTCAACTCCAAAAAATGAACATTTTGTGGTTATTGAAGCTTGGAAGCATTCCGATTTGAAAAAATGCATCATGGCAAAATTTCTGAACTACAAGATAGTAGATAACAAATCTGTGATTACTCAAGTTCAGGAATTACAAGTGATTATCAATGATCTCCTCGCGGAAGGTCTTGTGATTAATCAGGCCTTCCAAGTAGCTGCTATAATTGAGAAGTTACCTCATTTGTGGAGTAACCTCAAAAATTACTTAAAGCATAAGCAGAAGGAGATGTCCTTAGAAGATCTCATCGTAAGATTGAGAATTGAAGAGGACAATAAAGCTGCTAAGAAAAGATCTAATGAAAATTCAGCAATATTAGGAGCCAATATTGTTGAAGATGGAAGGTCTAAGAAGAGAAAGACCAATTCTGCGCAACAAAGCAGTCAACCTAAGAAGAAGTTCAAAGGTAATTGTTTTAATTGTGGCAAAAGTGGTCACAAGGCTGCAGATTGTAAAACTCCAAAGAAATCTCATACGAAAGATCAAGCAAATGTTGTTGAATTCAAGGACGATTTATGTGCCATATTTTTTTAATGCAATCTTGTTGGCAATCCAAGAGAGTGGTGGATAGATTCTGGTGTCACCCGCCATGTATGCGCCAATAAATAACCTTTTGCATCATATGAGCCTACTTAAGATGATGACAAAATCTACATGGCAAACTCGACAACTGCAAAAGTTGAAGAAATGGGCAATGTTCTCTTGAAGATGACATCTGGCAAGGTGGTGACTCTCAAGAATGTGCTTCATTTTTCTGAATGAAGAAAGAACTTGGTATTTACTTCACTTCTTACTAAAAATTGATTCAAATGTGTATTTGTTTCGAGCCTACTTAAGATGATGACAAAATCTACATGGCAAACTCGACAACTGCAAAAGTTGAAGAAATGGGCAATGTTCTCTTGAAGATGACATCTGGCAAGGTGGTGACTCTCAAGAATGTGCTTCATTTTTCTGAATGAAGAAAGAACTTGGTATTTACTTCACTTCTTACTAAAAATGGATTCAAATGTGTATTTGTTTCTGATAAAATTGTAATTACTAAAAATGAAGTGTACGTAGGAAAGGGTTATCTCTGTGAGGGCCTGTTTAAGATTAATGTAATGGTTATTACTGATAATAAAAGTTCTGGTTCTACTTACTTGCTTGAGTCAAGCGATTTATGGCATAAAAATCTGGGACATGTCAATTATAAGACCTTGCAAAAACTGATTAGCTTAGAAGTGTTGCCTAATTTAGAGTGCAATAAAATAAAATTTCAAATATGTATGGAAGCTAAGTTTGCTAAGCATCCATATAAGTCTGTTGAAAGGAATTCCAATAATTTAGACTTGATTCACACAAACATTTGTGATATGAAATCAATACTAACCCATGGTGGAAAAAAGTATTTCATAACTTTTATTAATAATTGCACTAGATATTGCTATATTTATTTACTATCAAGTAAGGATGAAACAATTGAAGCATTTAGGCAATACAAAACTAAAGTTGAAAATCAGTTGGATAAAAAGATAAAAATTATAAGAAGTAATAGGGGGTGGAGAATATGAATCTCCATTTGTAGAAATATGTTTGGAAAATAAAATTATCTTCAAACGACTACCCCTTATTCATGTCAATCTAATGAGATTATGGAAAGAAAAACTCGAACTCTGAAAGAAATGATGAATGCCTTACTTATAAGTTCAGGTTTACCACAAAACTTGTGGGGGAAAGCTATCGTTACAGTAAATCACATACTCAATAGGGTGCCGCATAGAAAGATGCAATCAATTCCATATGAAAAATGAAAAGGATAGAAATCCAACTTGAAATATTTCAAAGTGTGTGGGTGTCTAGCAAAAGTCCAAGTTCCTATGTCGAAAAGGTTGAAAATAGAATCAAAGACTGTGAACTGTGTGTTTATTGGATATGCTAGAAACAGTAAAGCATGTTGATTTTTGGTTCATAAATCTGAACATTCAGATATTCATGAAAATACGATAATTGAATCAGATAATACTAAATTCTCTGAACACATTTATCCGTATAAAGCTAGATCGATGAGTCTAGTGGAGGTTCTAAACGACCTCAAGTTGAACCAAAGAGAAATATATAAAATGAAGAAAATCTAAGGCATGGTAGTGGTAAAAGACTGCTACTTCCTTTGAATAAGATTTTGTTACATTTTTCATTGATAATGAGCCTCAAACCTTCCAAGAAGTAATGTCTTCTGTGGATTCACCTTTTTAGAAATAAGCTATCAATAGTGAGATTGAATCAATCTTGAATAACCATACTTGATAGTTGGTTGATCTTCCTTCGGGAAATAAGTCTTTAGGATCAAAATGGATCTTTAAAAAGAAAATGCAGGCAGATGGTACTATTGACAAATACAAGGCAAGACTTGTAGTCAAAGGCTTCAAACAAAAGGAAGACCTCAATTACTTTGATACATACTCGCCAGTGACAAGGATTACATCTATTCGGATGTTGGTAGCACTAGCAATAGTATATGATCTTGAAATCCATCAAATGGATGTAAAAATCACTTTCTTAAATGGAGAGTTGGAGGAAGAAATTTACATGGAATAACCTGAGGGTTTTGTAGTTCCTAGTAATGAAAGGAAAGTGTACAAACTTGTAAAGTCACTCTATGGACTGAAACAAGCATCAAAATAGTGGCATGCAAAGTTTGACCAAACCATGTTGGTAAACGAATTTAAGATTGATGAGTGTAATAAATGTGTATACATCAAAGACACTCCAAATCATAAGGTCATTGTTGTTTGTATGTTGCTGATATGTTGATCATCAGTAGAGACTTAACTAACATAAATGCTACTAAACAAATGTTTTCTAGTAAATTTGAAATGAAAGACCTTGGAGTGGCTGATGTTATATTAGGAAAAAAAATTCTTAAAACTCCACAAGGTTTGGCTTTGTCGTAGTCTCACTAGATTGAAAATCAAAATAGTGGCATGCAAAGTTTGACCAAACCATGTTAGCAAACGGATTTAAGATTGATGAGTGTGATAAATGTGTATACATCAAAGACACTCCAAATCATAAGGTCATTGTTGTTTGTATGTTGATGATATGTTGATCATCAGTAGAGACTTGACTGACATAAATGCTACTAAACAAATATTTTCTAGTAAATTTGAAATGAAAGACCTTGGAGTGACTGATGTTATATTAGAAAAATTCTTAAAACTCCACAAGGTTTGGCTTTATCGTAGTCTCACTAGATTGAAAAGGTACTTGATAAGTTCAAGTATTTGGATTTCAAGATTGTCAAGACTCCAATGGATGTGAGCTTCACACTTAGAAAGAAAAATGGTGAAAGCGACTCACAATTGGACTATGCAAGAGTGCTGGGAAGTTTGATGTATATCATGAACTGTACACAACCAAATATAGCATGTGCCCCGTGGACCGTGACTAGTGCCCGATTGGGCACCCAGACACAAATGCAAAGCTAGATTATAACAGATGTTTTTTTTCAGAATACATGACTAATCATACAAACTGGGCATAACTCACACGTGTATGTATCCATAGACCTCTAAACAAAACTAACAGAATCATAGGATGGAACAGGGCCCCGTCGTACCCCTAAACGGATATATATATACATAAAACAACGAATGAATATACACATAAAAATCAGAAGTGGGCTCCGGAGTAGGGGAGCACTTCAAACCGCAGAAAGATGTCCTAAGCTGATGAGTCACCGAACAAAGTGTCAGAACCTGCGGGCATAAATGCAGCCCCCGAAGAAAGGGGGTCAGTATGGAATATGTACCGAATATGTAAAGCAGAATGTATAGAATATTACCCCGAGTAATAATCAAAACAAAAGTAGGAAAGTTAGGGCATATCCAAAGCATCAAAATACTTACTTTCCAGAATATAAAGTGCACATCCAAAATCACAAAATATTTACTTTTCAAAATGCAAATTTTTGAATCCCCGTCACATAATACAAACATAGGATAAGTGAGCCAGGGAAGACCACTACACTCACAAGTCATAATGCCAAACACAGCATCCGCCCAACCACAACACATTGCCAAACACAGCATACGCCCAATCACAGAACATTGGCAAACACAGCATACACCCAATTATAGCATACACCCAATCACATCATACACCCAATCACAACATACACCCAATCACAGCATACGCCCAATCACAGCATACACCCAATCACAGCATACACCCAATCACAACATATGCCCAGTCACAGCATACACCCAATCACAGCATACACCCAATTACACCATACGCCCAGTCACAACATACACCCAGTCACAGCATACATCCAATCACAGCATACGCCTAATCACAGCATACGCCCGAGTACATGAATATATAGGTATCATAAGAGGCACGAGAAGAGTCGTGCGTAATCATATGCATAAAATCATTATCAAAAATTCAAAAGATATGTAAAATATTCATATTTGAAATCAGAATAATACTTACTATAAATTCTTTAAAAATT
>DF366498.1:1670-15926 GCA_000787875.1 Solanum virginianum
TATTTGAGGAATAACAATCACATGAAAAAGGTGACAGATACATTAATTACTGAATTCCATGGCAGAGAAGCAGGATTAGACACATACCTATGCCTTCTCGCACGGACAAATTTGGCCTGATGATATCATTGGAATTAACCAGAAATACATCCCCTATATACAAATGATTTGTAGGGACAAAAATGCTGCATAACTCTTCATCCCCATCATCTCTCTGCAACAAATCAATTGCAAAGAACATCCTTTAATGATCAGAGAAAAAGAAAAGCAACACTAGCAAGAAGTAAGAAGGATTACAAAAATAGGATTAAGGTAGAGTATATCCAAGATAAATCCAAATGTAGTCTCCTTTGCCTTCTTTCTCCCCCATAGAGCAGAATGCTGGGGAGGGAGTGGGAGAACAGAAATTGTAGTCGAACTGTCTAAAATCAACATATATGATTTATATGCATCTATAACATCATAACATGTACCTTACATGGTAAGAAATACATTTGAAATCAGTAGGACCATGACATTCATATGAATCTCTGGCTTAAAGTCCAAACTTTTGTCCCCAATAGCATTTGAATATCAACGTGATAGGTGCTTCATCCTTGTAATTCTTAAATATAATGCACTCCACTATGTTGGTAAAAGAGGAGGAAATGCAAAGGAGACAATAGCAGCATACCCAGTGAAATCCCACAAGTGGGGTTTAAATGCAAAGGAGAATGAAACCTAATTAAAATAATTCCTTTCAACACTCTTTAGCATACCACTAATGTTGGTTGGCACGTTTGGAACTGAAGTAAACAATATACTCCTGTCTCTCTGACTAAATGGAAGGGATTGATATAAGCAGCCCCTCCCCTTCTTCTCTATCTTTGAATTCATTAATATATGAAGACCCATACACAGTTCCGATCCTTGGTAACGATCCAACATAATGAACTGTAAGCAATTGACAATTATCAAATAATTTCAAGTCGAATTGTAACTTCGGTTGTAAGGTACACATCTAGATTTCCCCTTTTTGTAGTGAAAACATTTAAATGCTGAACAGTCAAATCCAATCGAGACTAACGACATTTGAAGAACAACTATCAATTCTTTTACTAGAAAAACATGGAAGACCACATAAAGCTAAAATACGAGTGCGCATAACGCTTAGCTAAAAGAATAGAACTAAAAGAAAATTAAGATGTAATGACCCTGAAGGGCATTTTTGACAAAATTACCATTGTACCCCTCTCGACAGCTGCCCCAAATCATATTTGATTGGTTTTGAAAGTTGGGTTCCTGTGAATCTTGTAAAAAGTTATTTCGCGATCCCTATAGTTGAAATTGTAAATTATTTATATTGACTCAATTGTTGAGTATTGTTTCATGTTATTATGGAAACAACTATTGAAAGCATTTACAATGTGATGTTAGACAGGTGTTGTATAGTCCTGACCTTGTGTTGAGATTGTTGAAAAAATAATAGTGAAATATTGATCAATTGAGTAGTAATTTAAGCTATGATAATAAAGTGACTATTGAGAACTTGAGAAATAATGTGATGTAACTGTTGTGTGATGCACTTGATGATGACTCTAATATTAAAAGAACAATGAGATTGACTATTCGATTATTGAATATATGAATTGTATGAACTCCTTTCATACTCTCATGCTTATTTGAAAATGATTATTTTGTTGAGATGAAATATTGATTGAGTCCCACTATTTGATAAATGCCGAAAGGAAATGGCTCGACACGATTTGATAAAAAGCCCAAGGAAAATGATTTCGACTAGATTTGATGGAAATGCTGAAGGGAAATGGTTCTGGCTAGATTTGATGAAAATGCTGAAGGAAAATGCATCCGGCAAGATTTGATAAAAAACCGAAGAGAAATGGTTCTGGCTAGGTTTGATGAAAATACCCAAGGGAAATGTGATTCCGAAGGATACGTGATCTATGTGAGGCTCCCATGGGTCCTCAGCTGATTAAATCAACAGATGTGTATCATAAAGACAAACATCATGATTATATGACATTGTATTGTATTACTTGCATTTCATGGCATCCCATTTCATTTCATCCATTGCTTTAAATGTAAATATCTATACCGTGTAATATGATGGTTAACTCTATTCTTGTAAATTGTTGTAATCTATCAATTGAGATGTTGTGTACTAAAATTGAGAATATATATATATATATTGTGTATGTTGGCTTTCCTGCTTGAAGGGTTATAGTTTTTAAGGTATGTGGTTGGGCTTGTAGGAGTACCTGCATTTAGATCTTCTTGTTAAGTACCGTGTAGGTCGGTACCCACCCTTGCTTCTATACTTGTGTAGGTGTAGAGCCCGGTACCTCTTGATCATTTCCTTTCCTATTGGGCCGAGCTTCTGGACTCTTGAGAGGTAGCATGGTTGTACTTCAGCGGAATCTTGAGGCTCCTTTACCTTATGTTATGTTCTATTTGAGGACTATGACATTTAGACTTATACTGTGTTTCCTTCATTTGGTTAAAGTAGGGGCTTGTACATGTGACACCAATCTTGGGATGGTTTTAGACTATGGTTCATGTTCCTTATGCTTATCCTTTCATATTTAGAATGTATTTTTCGCTTTATCTTCCGCATTATATTGTTATTTCCTGTTTAGGCTTATTTGCCTCGGTGGGTTAAAAGGTAAGTGTCATCACACCAGATTTTGGGTCATGACATAAAACAACAGATAAAACAATAAGTAAAGGAAGACAAGAAGCTACACATGAAATAGAATAAGTCTTCCCTGAATTCCAGACACCCTGTCATATTTGTATAGCTCCCCATAACGCAGACAGCTAATTTCCCCATCTACCAGACCAAAATGCAGAATTGGGAGGACCACGGTTTCCTTCCAAATTACAATCTCTATATTAAAAATTTACGATGATACTTGTATTATACTAGCTTTATATAGAACATATCCAGTATATAATTTTGCTACAATAATTCCAAGCTCCAACAAGTTTTCCACATAATATAAGGTTCAAAAGTGCCAGAAATGAACATGGAACCTAAAAGGTAAGTTTTTGTGCAACATAGGACTAGATTTTGCAAAAATAATAAGTTGATGGAAGTTATTTTGATATAGCATATTATGATGGAACTACCTGGAGAACAACTGAAGATGTTATGAAACCAATCGCATATTCACCAATTCTGGGATGACGAATTATAGCAACTTCCTTGAAAGCATTGGTATTCTGGTCTGTGGTAAAAAACAGCCAAAGAATCAAACAAGTCCTATAAACCCAGAAAGATACAGACATACAACAACATCAATTCACCAAAATTTCATCTTCACTTATAACACATATAGCCGGGCATGGGTATATTAAGAACTTAGACACAAATTAAATCAAGCTAATAAATTGTTACAAAATCAATCAGAAGTCCAAATAAAACCCATGAATATGTCCCTAAGAACAGGCTTTGTGATTTGATGTGTTTCCATATTCTAATATATTAAACAATAGTAATATCCTAAGGTGCTTCCATTGTTATCGCAAACATCAACACAAAATGAAACAATGAACAGCCATGTGCTTCAGACATATTTATGCTTCTATCATTACCAATTGAAGTAGATCGATCACTTGGAATGGTACATTGAAACAAGATAATATTCTCTAAGTATTCCTTAAAAGTAAATCAGATTAAAAAATAAATCTCAGCTGCTACTTAAATATACTATTCGTAAAGAATCTTTCCCCCAATCATAGCTAATATGGAAGAAACAATCAATGAACCGGAAACACTACCATTCTTTTATATAAGCATTTTGTCCGGGTGGGGGTGGGGGTGGGGGTGGAGGTGGTTGCATTCTGTCGTGGTGATTGAATAGGGATTTCAAAGATTATTTTATCAAAGCTAAATCTGCATTCAACATATCTATATCTCATTAATACCTCACCATTAGAAAATTAAAAGTTGCAACCAAACAACAATATTACCTGATGAAATAGCAGAACTAATTTGCTTTGATGCAGAGTATAAATGCTTCACAAATGGCATTCTCTTTATAAACCATTCCCCTAACCAGAAAACTGTTGAACCCAGCCATGATGAAGCAAAAATGCCGACAAAGAATATGAAGGTTATAGATGTGACAAATCCAAGGCCTGCAAGTACAAGGGAAGCACTTATATATTTACCAACTACACAGGCTTTTATTGAAGACACAACTCATGATGACGCTAATAATTTACCAGAAATATCACAACTACCAACATGATCATTGCATCAAAGATTACTACAAGTCAATAAAATCCTGCAATGCCAGAAATGACGTACCAAATATGTCAATACCAAGTCTTTCATATATGGGGCTGAAGAAACCATCAACAAATTGAATAAACCACCAAGTGATAAAAAATGTAACAGCCACAGGAAAGAGGACCACACTGTGAATAGGCAATATCCACCAAAAATTAGTACGAGAGATTCATATAAGACAAAGGAGGTATGCATCCAATGTACTAGAGATACTGATAGAAAGAAAGGATGGGGATCTTGCATGGTACTTCTCAGTCCTGTCTCCAAGGAACGGGACACTGAGAAAGCAAGAGTATCCCACAAGCCAATGAAAGTACATTTTCCTTTCTTATGTAGTTGATAAGGCAAAATCAAAGATCAGGGATTTTGATAAGCTCCCCACCATCCAGTCATGAACTTCTTTGACACCCAACTTTGAAGAACAGCATAGCAAGCCTGATCAAATAAATGCCAGAATAGTACCATCAATAAGAAGATAGGAAATTGAGTTTTTGTACAGTGAAAGAAATAGAAAGGAACAAACATGATATTTGTACACAGAACCTCAGATTTAGTGAATTAATATTTACAGGTACATTTCCAGCAAGAACTATTACATTTTCTTTTTTGATAATCAGCAGGAACTATAAATTTTGGAATTCTACATCACATTCTTCAACACTAATCTTTGTGATGCCAAACCAATTTCATTGCTTAACAGCTCTCTCAGTTATCATTTGCCACAAGATCTAAACAAAGAATATCCCAGTAATTGTGTGTAGTTATCAAACCAATTAGTTCAACTCTCTCTTGTGATATCTTATCCAATGAAAAAAAGCAACATTAATTACCTTTTGAATGAAAATGATCAGTAATTTTAGGTATGAACAGCTGGTATGAAATTGAAACAGAAATACTTTTGATCAAACTTTGGAGATCTATGAAATAGTTAAAGAATATGATACTGGAGATTTAGTTGAGTATGCCACACTAACCCGTTTGGGATCCAAATTCGAGATTTTCCTTGGGAATTATCATGAAGGATTTGGAATGGAATAAGCTCTATCTAACTAGTTTCTTTTCTTTGACAGGAAATGAGTTCATTAGAGTACCAAAGAACGTTCTTTTTTAAGACTAACTTTTATTGATTGAGCAGAAACAAAAAGACAATGCTGGAGAAGTAACAACCAAGAGAATCTGGCCATTGCAAGTCATGTATTGAACTACAGAAATCAATAATGACACCACTGTATGTTGATTAGAGTACCAACAATTTTGACAGTCAAAAACTTGCAATTTGAAATTTCCAAGCAATATCCTGCTACTAAACTTTGATTTACTGCCTCCTGGATTCATTTATTTCGTAATTTTATGGGGATGAACTTTCAATATCAATCAACTGTGCCTCAATACTAAATCAACCTGAGTTAGCCATATAAGTCCTCTATATCCTTTCCTCTCTAGTCAAGTTCATTTCGTTCGATAACCAAATTCACAGTTCTCTATTCTCGCACAGCCAAGCTTATCTTCAAAGGGAAAATTAGTTCAATTCCAACTAATTGGTATTGCTTGTACCGATCATTTTCTTAGCTTACATTATATTCTGTCCTTAGCTAAATTTCTTGATCCAAGACATCTAAGACATTTGAGACAACTTTCTTCAATCTGATTTTGAGTCTGCCTTTCCCACCAAGATTTGACGTTGGATATTCTCCCAAATTTATAGTCATTCGACAGCTACAAGTCCAAGAAATAGCTCAAAGAATCTGTAACAAAACAAAGGGTGTGTTCGGTAAATATGTTCAAATTTTTCCATGTCAATTGGTCAAGATTTTTTAAAACATTTTCTTTAGAAAACAAGTTCCTTAAAAATGAGGAAAATGATTTCCCTAGTGGAAGAAGGGAAAAAAACGATCCACAAGTGGCATTCCACATTGATTGTGTCTTCTTCCCAACTCTTGTAACCTCCATCCCCAACACTCTACACCCTTACTGCTACTCCCATACACCTCTCACACTATTTTTCTCGATTACACACAAATAGTTTTAGGATAATATTTATTATTTAGTAGCGGACACAAAAAAATGAAGTAGGAACCCACTTATTTTCGTCATACCAAACACACCCCAATTCTAAATTCTCATTATTGATACATCTATAGCTTAGCCATTAAAACCCATAATTTTTAGTTCTTACAATTTCAAAACTCTGCTTAAATCGTATAAAATTACTTCATTTTCTCTTAGTCTTTAAGTCACACCTTGTTTAGATGGTTGTTACCCATTGTACTATATTGTGTTGTTAATTTAAATACAATGTTTGTTTTGATTATTATTTAAATTCTATCATATCATTAAAATCCATTGTTAGGTAATGACGAAAAGGTCCATTTTGTAAATGACCAATTTGGTGTGATCACGTTGTTACCTTAATATTTCTTCTCATTTTATCTTTACTTAATATTTAATAATTTTATTTTATTATTTACCCTACCTTTTCATAGTAATTACCCCGTATACTACAATTTTTTATATGCTTATCATTCAAATCATGGACATATCACATTATGTAACGATGAAGAATGATACATTCTGTCCAAAGTTGTATTCATTACAACTATACAGTACGATACAACACAACACAATTCGATGCATTATGAAACAATATGTAACAACCATCCAAACAAAGTGTTAGTGAACATCTGCTATCCTGCAACATGCCTTAGTTCACTAACATAACAAAAAGAGAACCACACCACTTCACACTTTACTACGATTAGCTCAGCCAAAAAAGGCAGTCAACATGTATGATGATGGCATTTCACCTAGTAAATCTGAATCAGATACATCTCAAAATTCCTTTCAAAAGCCATTTACATGTTTATAACCTTAGCGTTTCCACATATATATAAATGTACATATTGTCTTCATTCATCACCTATGAGGCAACCAAGCAGTCGATCAATAATATCCTTTTTAAAAATTAATTTCACTAGGACAATGAGATGCCAAGACAAGTCGACCTACAGTATAGTACCGTTTAGAGAAAGTTCGATCTGTTACTGGTGAAGTTATAGTGTACCTCATAGGTCAGTTTATACAAAAAATTAGAGTATTTTATTTATTTATTTATTGGGTAGGTTGAGTAAGCGAACCTTGCGAGTAGAGGAATTTGGAGAAGAAGGAGGAGCTTTGACGAGATCTTCGGGATCTTCATGGAGGCTTTCGTTTCGAAGCGGCGAACTCGACGTTGACTCTTTCTTATCGTCCGCCATTTTCAGAGTAAAAGGAGAAAATGAGAGATTTTACTGAAATATTGGGGGGTTTGTTGGAAATTGATTGTTTTTACAAGGTGGTGTCGGGGACACCGAAAAGAAATTTTCATTTTAAATTATAAAAATTGTCATATATATAACCACCTTCGACTTTATACTCTTATCAAAAATTTCGCCGATTCTCCGACTAACGCAACACAGTAGTAGGGTCGCTCAAGAGATAAAATGCTTGATTCATTTTTTATTTGTCCTCGAAAGTTATTTTGATAATTAAATTTCATGTAATGAAATATAATTATATTATTTAATTTATTTAATTGGTCAGATAATTATATTCTCTAATTTATAAGAGGAGGAGGTTGTGAATTGTGGTAATCACAGTATAATTACAAATTAATTATTTTTTTTACTATTTTAATTTTTTTAATTATTTCTAACATTTTTTAAAAATATTTTTCTATTTTATACTATTTGTATTTCATTTCCTTCTTATTCTCAACTTTTACTTCACGTAAAAAAATTTTTTTTTGTATTATTTATTTTTTTATTTTTTTCATTAGCATAATTTTGTTGGTATTTAAAATTTTAAATTAAAATAGAATCATTATTAAATGAGATTATAGACAATCATTATTAAATGAGATTATAGACTTACATTTTTCTTTTCTTTCAAATCATATTTATGTATGTTACGCAGAAATTTGACATAAGGGGTCGTTTGGTTTGAATACAAGTTATGATGGGATTAATTATATTGGTATAAGTTATTATGCGATTATTTATGTTAAGAGTAATTTTTATTGCTTGTTTGATTTGTTATATTTAAAGTACTATTCATTGAATGATTTCTAACAATAAGTTGTTTGTTTACAAAAATACACTCCACCTTATTTATTTTTTGGAAAATTTATAAAATTACACAACTTATTTTACCCAAATCTCTAATATTTCCTACTATATAAAAAAATTACAAAAATCTCATTTTTTTCCATTCTCTCTCTTAACTTCAGATACTTAGAGTTCCATAAAATTACTTCTCCAAAATTCATGCTTCTTTTGCAAATTTTATGCCTATTTTTTAGCAATAGTCATCTAATCAATGCCAATAATTGATCATCAATTAACAACCTATCACAATTAATTGCAAATTCAAATTTGAATTATTTTTTTGGTATTTTTTCGTTTTTGGAAGAATTTGTCTTCTTCACTGTTGACACCGAATTTTTACCCTCCTCGTCACAAATTATTCGATTTATTTAATTTTAACAATTTTGAAATTTTTATCTTTTTTATTTTTTATTTTTTAAAAAAATTTATTATTATTATTAAACTCCGCGCATGGGGCCACGCGCCCCCAATCTCTCTTTTCTTTCAGACTCACACGCCTCACCATCTTTTCTTCTTCCAAAGAAGAAAGAAGAGAAGCAGAAACCCCAAAACCAACGCCGGCGCCGCACGCCCGACTCCTCTATCATCACACTCAATCTCCTTCTCGCTCACCCTTGCACGCGTACGCCCTTCTTTCATCAACCCGATGTCCTGACAAACGCAGCGCCTCGTGCGATTTCATCGAAGAGTCACCCACGGGTCTCAATCCACGCGAAAATGTTCAAGCCGTTGAGCTTTTGCGGCGAGGGATTCTTATCCCCAAGAAGGGATTTTGAATTCAAAAAGGGTTGACCTTCTTTATCCCGTCATCTATAAATCCCCGTTTCCTTCAAGCTTAAAGGGTGGAGAGAAAAAGGATTCGGCTCGTCACTCTTCCCTATTTTGCTGCTCCAATACAGGTAATTTCTCCATTTGAACTCCTCATGTTTGGTGCGTGCTCTGTTGTTAGTCTCTGATTGCTATTAGCTGATTGAGATGGTGTGGTGACGAATTGACGCTATGATGATACGATGCTGTTGTTGTGTGATCGTTAAGACATTTCTAGGACTGTATTGTGATGCTATTAGCTGCAAGAATGTTATATTGTCTCGAGTGCTTGCAAGTTAAATGCTGTTAAATGCTATGTTGTTCTCGAGTGTCTGCAATATGTAACAATGCTATTAGTTGCTGTTAAATGCTGTGTGGTTCTCGAGTTCTTGCGAGTTATGCCATCTTAGCATGTGACAAACTTTGTACCTAGAAAATGTATCTTTTCCTCTAATCATTTTGATGAAATTAGCTGCCTGTTAGACTCTCTAAAGTTTGTATCATTGTCAAAATCAGTTCAGTTTCTCATTCATCTTTGCTTGAACCTCTCATTGCCTCTTTATATGAAAATGATGTAAATCAATCTTATTCTGAGTCCTTCTCTGGGGATAATCTGTAGTCTTCTTAAAAGATTTGAACTTGGCCTACTGAAATAAACGCACAGTTCTGGTTCTTCTTTTTAATTTGATGAACCATCAAAACTGGAAAAGAAATAGTTAATGCAGGATCCTATTATGACACAATGATGGTCTTTCTCTACTTTATTGTTACATATTGCTTATGATTTTTGGATCACTGGACAAAGGTCTTAATAAACCCTTTTGATAACATTAGTATTGGAACAAGCTCATTTTCTAAACATCACACGTTTTGCTTTCCTCATTGTCCATCCCTCACACTTTGAAAGCTCATTCCTGTTCCCATCCCTACTCTCTGTTTCTATCTCTACCCTCAAGCCTCAAAATGTCAAGTTACTGTTATATCGCCCCTGCTTATCGCCCCTGCTTATCTCCCCTTACTTTCTAGGCCTAGGTTGTATTGTCTATATTTTCTCATTTTTGTTTGACTGCTGATTTCATGCTCTGGGGCTGTTGTTCTCTTTTGAAAGTTAATCATTTGCTCCCAAATTTGCCTTTATAAAAGATAATATAGCCCTAAGATGCAGTTAAGTAGACAGCATTGTTTGATTCTATTAAATATGTTTGCTGAAGTTGTGTGTAAATATGTGAATTCTCTCTTGTTCTGTTCATCACTATTACATGCTCTTCTCATTCATTGTGCATTCAAATCTGTGATCCCACTTGAATCTTGTCTAGACATTTATGTGCATCATTCATGCTCCCTTCTCATACTATAACTGAATCTGTTAGTAACCATATGGGGTTTTAGTCCACCGCATAGTCTAAATCTATAATGCCCTCTCATTTATGCTCTATTCTAATCAGCCCTTCAAAAGATAAAAATCATGCTTACACATTTTAACCCCTGGCCCATCGATAAAATTTAACTGGTGCTTATTTTTCTGGTTCTCTAGTTCTTCAGGAAATATGAACTTTAGGTCGTAAGTAAGTCATGCAAGCTTTTAAGGAAGTCGAATACAACTGCACCCATGTGACTGTCTCTAGTTTCTTCACTTTTTACTAAATGTTAATATGTTTGGGGAGCATCATTGACTCATCTCCATGCTACTGCCTTGGCTGCATCTATGTGATTATGTGTTGTCTTCACAGTCACTAACGCGACTGTAATTGCTTATCAATCTGTTTCGTTCTCCCAATTGTGGTTTGCATTTCGTATGAATAATGGTTTATCTAGATTCGCATGCACAATCTGAAATGTGTCGAGTGCGCCACCTGCGACTGAGTGTGCATTCTTTAAGCTTCTTCCCATATAAAAATGATAATCTCCAGTAAGTATTTTGAGTTGTTGTCCAGTGTTTTGCTACATTCTCCTCTTAAGTCATATTAAGCTCTTCAATAAACTGTAGTAATGAGTCTGGTTGTTGGTTGCCTCTTAAGGTGGTTATAATTGTTTACGTACGTTGTTCTTAGCTAGTTTTGGTACCTTAAAAGTTGTTGACTTGCAGACAATTACGTTGCCTGTGTTGTCTCCTTCATCTTTTTTTTTTGTGTCGGCATACAGCAACATGATGCGAGGAAACCTATAGTCTCGTACTTTTGAGCCTTAGATGTGTTATGTTAGCTTGTCTCGACCCTTAAAGTAACTGTTTGTTGTCTGATCTTCACAGCCACCTCCCAGTTTCGTGTTGCCATTTTCAGTTTTATTAATGTCTTGGCATGTTATTTGTTGCATTGTTTAGCCTCAAATACTCCTCAATAAACGTTACATTGGTTTCAAATATAAGGATTGGGCACTGTTTTCTGGTATGCTAATTGCTATTACATGACATACTAAATTGAAAGATTCATAGTATTGTTTAAGTTGCCATGGAATCATTGTGTAGCTAAGTTAGTATTGGTTTATGCTTTGTTTTGTTCTAACATGAAATCCCTGCCCTCTATTCTGTTTTACCTGATAAATTTATGTTGAATTAGGTGATTCCTTCAAAACTGCTTGACTTTAATGATTTTTAACATTTATTTAGGGTATCTATATTCCAATCTAATCCTCTTCTCTTATCTTTGTATGAATTATGATCTTCGGGGTTCTTTGAAACCTCGTCTTCCATTTTCTTGGGCCATGGAGGCCCAAACTCCCTCTCCTTTGAATCAGCCCCTTCCCACTTGGAGAAGAAATAGTTAATGCAGGATCCGAGAAACAATAAAGAGGCCCAAAAGAGTTGCGGCGGAAATCCAAGTGGGCTAAAGGCCCAAAACTCTTAAGTTTTCTTGCTTTACTTTTATTTTGTGTATTTTATTTGTATTTATTTGGATGCTAACTTTTCTTTTATTTTTAATCTAATTAAAATTCCCCAACATTTTGCCATTTATGTTAATCTCCATTTTAATGTTTCTTTTTAGCATTATGATTATTTCTATAAAAAATGAAAAACTCATCACAAAAATAAGTTAAGTCAAGTCAATATTTTCAAGTTAAATCAATATTTTTAAGTTAACATTTTCAAATTAAGCCAACTCTAGTCAAAATATTGTCAAGTTTAATCAATTATTTCTAATTCAGTTGATTATTTTAAATTCAGTCAACTATTTCAAAACTAAGTCAACTCTTTTAAATTCAGTCATCACTTTTCAAATAAATCAAATATTTTCAAAAGTTAGTCAAACTTTCTAATCGTCGATCGACCCCATGTTAGCAGCCATTTTGAGTGATTAATTTCTTCTCAAAGTGGAAATTGAACCCTTACATATTTTCTCTAAAATTTTAAAGCTTTTCTATTAGGTTTTAAAGTTTATTTTTCGGTTTCCTAACTATCTTTAAAATTAGGTAGCGATTTTATTTTTCTTTCAATTTTTGGGAATTTGATTCGTGCTTAAATCAATCGGGCATCGAATCAGATTTCTGGAAAGGATCGGACATTTTTCGGGACAACAGAAATGGCGACTCTTCTGGGGATTTTTAATTAGGTTCTAACCATCAGATTGGATTGTTTGACTAACTATTTTATTTGTTATATTGCTTCATTTGCTTTATTTGTTTACATTTGATATAAATCATCATTTGCATTTCATGGCATTTTCTATTTTGTATATTACGTATTTGGAAGGATGGTTTTGCGATCCCGCAGCCGGATCCCTAAATATTTGACCCTTTCGGAATAAGTGACAAGTTTTTGGTGCATCCCAATCGTTGTCATGAACTTCCAGCTCAGGTTGTCCGCCTGGGTACCCTTGTCCAGTCAAAACCCACTCTTAGATAACTAGGATAGAGCAAAGCTAAATCCCTACTGATTAAGCATTGGCACCCTATCCAGTCAAAACCCACTCTTAGATAACTAGGATAGACCGAAGCCAAAATCCCTATTGTTAAGCATTGGCCTAAGATGACTCAGCACGTAAGGCGTGTTGGGCCCATTAGAAAGACCACCTTGAGTCCGAAGTGGCCCTCGTCCCAAATGGACGATCACGTTTATGTGCTTTAATTGAAGGATGTGTAATAATTTAAATAACCCATTATCACCTGGGCAGGGGGAAACTTAATTTGTTTGCTCTTATTTTACAGGATGACTCAAATGTATGAACTTTCAAAAATTGGAATGGTGACCCAGCCTCATCCTTTTCTCAAAGTGTGGTAGGAAAGAATGAACGAGTGCAGCAAAAGAGAAGTTCGATGTCACATAGGTTATCTTCTTTCTTTGATGGAAATGGAAGCTTGGCCAGATCTAATTAACACAATGATTAAGTTTTGGGATGGAGAGTGTATGGTATTTCGTTTTGGAGATGTTGAGCTAACTCCTACTCTAGAGGAAGTGTTAGCTAGTTACGAAAGTATAGGCATGTGCAACAAGAGAAAATCCAAGCCGGATGATGATATTTTGATTCTCGAGGTATGGGGGCCGAAAGATATTAAGAAAGCATTCTCAGCGATCAACATTGAATGGATGAGTCGGCTCAAAGGAGCGAACGTCCCGCTCCAAAAGTTGTACTACAGATTCGGACGAGCTAATGGTTATGAAAGGTTTAAGGAGGAATTTACTTCCGAACAGGCTTGGAAAGAGAAGCGGCCTTTTGTCTTCGCGGTATGCTTGCTTGGAACCATGGTTTTTCCCCAGAGTCGAAGGTATACCATTCATCCAACTATGATAATAGTTACTCACGCCATCTTTCACGGGATCAATCGTGGAGGTGTGACCAAGTATTATACTTTGGCGCCTATGATCCTCGCTGATATTTACAGGGCTTTAGATAAAAGCCAGAACATGGTCCAATTCTTTCGAGGATGCAATTTGATGCTTCAGTGGTGGATGATGAAGCACCTACTCAAAATCCACAATCCTATTAACCCAGATCTGAAGTGTCGAAATGATCAGTTCGCTTCTCACAGTTGGTGGCTACACCTCAATCACTTCAAAGTAGCGAATGGTCAGCAATTTCG
>DF366497.1:11967-22297 GCA_000787875.1 Solanum virginianum
CGAAAAATAATTTTTCGATCTGGTTACTCTAAAAATCGACCAAGATCATTTCCCCACTTAATTTTTCGTGCTGATCGCAAATTCGGTATCGAGTTTTCAAACAGAGCATGGAAAGATGCATTATGCGCACATATCTACTCTAGAGATATTTCGATAATTTTACCGAGTGTTACACTCTTGTTAGTGATAAAAAGGGAATGGAGTTGGTTGCAGCTATATCAATTAAGTACTGCAATGAAATGCAAATCTGATTAAAGCCAACCAATTCAAGATAGCAGCCTGCAATATAATCATATTAATATTTCTTAGCAAAAGATCAAATTGCTCATAATACTAACCACGCTTTTTCATTCGCTGATGATCCACACGGAGGCCAGCAATTGGTTTGGTAACTCAGGTATATTCAACTTTCAAGATCCCATAAGTTCAAATTGTGTGATCATTAGATATTCCGGAACTCACCTTTTACACTTTAAGTATTCTAGCTTTCTTAATTTCTACACCTCGATCATATTCGACTTTCAAGATCCTATGAATTAAAATTGTGTAATCATTATATTTCCAACTCAATAAATCACACTATGCAATGGTAATGTTCAATTATTTCCTTAAACTAGACACATGTATACAGTACAACATTACATATGTGGTACCTTTTTCGAGCATATTTGGCTTGCGAAATCCTGTGAATCCAAATTATGTGACCACTATATTCCAACTAAATAAAGTACAACTGTGCAACCTTGACATCTAATTCAAAGTTGTAAGCCGTGTGCGAGTAGACACCAGTTAGTAAATTAATTTTTTGCCTCTAGAATCAAAAATATGGAGGGGATGCCGGCTTCCATATGCTTTTTCTAAGATATGTATGATCAAAAAATCAAATATTTAAATAACATGGTCTAAAAATAATGTAGATTTCTAAGAGTAGAAACTCACGTGTATGTGTCCCTTGATAGCTCCAACAAGTCCTAAAAAGAGGGAATAATTTTGATTGTCGTTAGTTCCTAAAGGTTGGCAAGCAGAGTGATTAGTAGAGTTACACCTGCATTCACAGCAAAGCAATTATAAGAACAGGCACACACTAGAGTCAGTAGGAAGAAAGCTTTTCATTTGCAAAAGCTTGTAATAGCAACGTTAAGAGAGAAAGGACACACGTGAGTTGTTCTTGTGATTAAACCACGCGAAAAATATGAATTATTATAGACAAAGATAAATTAGAACCCTAAATTTCAGTCTCAAGATGGAAACCTAAACGATTTTGCCGCCGACAAAAGCAGAGATTGAGGAAGTAAGAAAAAAATTAAAGAAATCCAGTAAACTAAAAAAGAAAGCAAAAGGGGAAGAAGGGACTAAACTTTTCCTTGCTATGATTCCTGCTAGAAGAGCACTGTGACAGCAAAAGGAGCAAAGTGGGGGCAGCAAGATTGAGAAGATGGTCAAAAGGTAACATGGAGTGGCAACACAACTATACGTGGAGACGTTAATTGGCTGAGTCATAGGTGGAAAGGTTTCATTCAATCAAAAAAAAGAAAAAGGAAAAGGGAGTTTTGTGTGGGGTCAGTAAAGGAACACGTGGAAGTCTCACATGAGTTTCGTGGTAAAAGTAAACTCTTACTTATATATATTTGATAAAAGTCAACTACATGTGTAAAAGAAATTTGACTTAAGAAAGAAAGAAAAAGACATTTTTGACACCACACTACTTTTGAGTGGTTATTTTTCAAAAGACATTAAGTTTAAAATTATCTAGACATTTAGCTTATTACATTTTAGACATAATTTGGAATCGTATTTTTTAATTTAGCTTTATCTCATATTTATGTCTTCTAATTTTGAGTGTATATAAGAAAATATTTGAATTAGAATAGACTCGGATAAGTAGACACATGTATCTTATTTGATGTTCCATGTGACAATTTGCATCCTACATGACGTCTTATGTTTATTATGCTACGTAGGACACTTATGTTCAACTATTCAACTTTATACAAGTTTAAATGTCTAGTGTGACGCCTAAAATTGAAGGACAAAAATATCAATTAAAACTAAATTAAGATATATATTTATGTATTATGCCTTTATTTTATTTAGGCCTGGCTAGGACGAACAATTTATTACTAGTATATGAATATACATTTTACTGATTAAAATAATCCAGAAATATAGATGAGAAACAAAATTTCCAAAATCTAAGAGGTAGATATTGACCGCAATTAGCATAGAAAAAAAAATTAAAAGCTGTTTATATTTTTCTACATTTGGATGAAGAACTGCAGCAAAAACTTATATGTTTGTGCTTGATAAATAAAAAAGAATTTTTGTCCATTAATGGAGATCAATACGAGTCCTTCTAGTGTTCGATGTTCAGTAATAATCGTCGTCTCCCTTTTCCTCTTCATCGGAGTTATCCTCTCCCAATCTTCATTCAACATTAATGTAAGTTCATTTTCCTTGATTTTGTTATGTCTCCTTTGATGTCTTGATTAATTCATCGTTTATCGATACAACACTTTAGGTCTAGCTAAAATGTAATTTTAATATCGTGCGATCCACATCTAACTTTCCCCTAATGATGTCATTCCTATCGTGCGATCTAATTTGGTGTTGCACAATTTTTTTTAATTTATTTGAATAATACTTGTTCGTATTAAGAAACAATTTGATTTGGAGCAAGCGGAATTCACGGGAAATAGCTTTTTGAATTAATTGAATAGCTTCTTTTTGACAAAGCTTATCAATTCTACCCGTCAATTTGATATGATAAAAGGTTGTAACTTATAGTGGTATTTTTCTAATAGATTTTGATCTTTCAATTTTTCAAAATATATAGTTGATTTAATCTAATTTTGTATTAAGAATTGATTATATTAACTCTCGAAAATTAAAATATGTCAATCTTTTTTTAGAATATGATGTATGAGATAATGAAAAGAAATTCTTGTGGAAATTGGGGGATAAACAATATTTGGATGGATTAAGATGAACTAGGTTAATTAATGGACAGATTATTGATTTATCCAAAAGTTACTTAAGTTAAAATGAAGTAAATGCCGGTCAAAATTCAATCCATCCCATTTTTAAAAAAATATAAATATTTTATTTATAATTTTATAATTATTTATATCTAATAAAATTATTTTTTTATAATTATATATAATATATATTAAATAATAAAAATTTCTAATGAATCAATTTATTTCGAGTCATGACTAGATAAGATTTAAAAAGTGATAAAAAAATAATATATAAATTTTAAACATATTGTAATATTTTTATGACTGACACTAAAGTTTCTGAAATTGTGGAACCATTTAGTACAAAATGAGGTTTTTCAAGGGTTACAACAAAAAAGAAGAAGAAGAAGATAATTTCATCTTCTATATACAAATAACACATATCCACCACAAAAGGATACAGTATAGTGGACGGGGTTGCTCTTCTCTTAACCAGAGTTCTAGGGTTTGAGCTTTAGAAATGGAAAAGTCCTTGGTAGGGAATGCTTCCCTCCCAATGGAGCCCTACGCGACACAAATCCTGATATAATCAGGCTTCAATGTTGGCACCAGACACCTGATGGGAAACAAAAAAATGTACGAAAATTTTACCACTACCTCATAGAAAAATTTTATCTTCTATATGTTACACATAAATAATTTCATGAGTTTGTATATAAATTTTATCTAAAACAAGAAGATTAATAGTAGACAAATTTAATCTTAAATTTTATATTGAAATAACCTTCTCATCCATGCAATCAAACATCCCCTTTGGTTTTAATCAATATGTTAAATACTTTTATCTGTCCATATATATTTATTTCTTAATAAAATATTTAAATTACATTAGTTTCAACTTTGGAAAGAAATTATTATTTTTGAAACGAACTAAAAAAAAATTAAAAATGCAAGAACATAAAGAATACATAGGATCACACTGATGAATAAGTTGGACCTTAGCCACAGGCGGATGTATCTCATGGGCTACAGGTTCAATCGAACTCATAACTTTAATACGTCGTTTAGATATGTATGTCTAAGATTATCAAAATTTTAATAAGTATCACATTATGAACCCATAATATTTAATGTGAAATGAGTTCAGTAGTAAAAATACAAAAATTGAACCCATCAAATTAAAATTTTGAATTCCTCTCCAATCTTAGCTTAATCAAACTAGTTGATGTCAAGAATAGCTGAGATTTTTACTAAGAATTTGTAGTAACTGGGTTGGTGTTGTAATATACCACAAATATAATAAATTACAACAATAACATACCTAGTGGAATCCCACAAGTAGGGTCTGGGGAGGGAGAAATGTGTGTAGACCTTACCATTACCTCATAGAAATAGAGAGGCTGTTTCTGAAAGACCCTCGTCTCAAAAGTATCAGGCCTCAAAAGCAGAAGATACTAGATATAAAGTAGAAAGCAAAAGATAATATATAAATGCAATAAAAGTAATACATATAAGACAGACAATAGCAACACTAGATACAAATACACGATTAATTCCAGTAACCTACTATATCACGAGGCCAAGCATCATCTTACCCCTACTAGCCTATTAGTCTTCTACCTTAATATGCGACCTCCACTCCTTTCTATCTAAGATCATGTCCTCGATGAGCTGAAGTTACGCATATCATGTCTAATCATCTTCCCCCAATACTTTTTTGGTCTACCTCTACCCCTCCGCGTAATCCCTAAACCCAATCATGTGCACCTCCTAATAGAAGTGTCAGCATTTTTTTCTTCACATGCCCAAGTCATCCCAGTCTCGCTTCTCTCATTTTGTCTGTCACAGAGGCCACATCTAACTTTCCCCTAATGATGTCATTCCTAATTTTATTCTTGCTTGTATGTCCATACATCTATCTCAACATTCTTATCTCCGCGATCAGCATCTTCTGAACATGTGAATTTTTTATTGGTCAGCACTTCACCTATAAAGCCAAGACGATCTAACCATTATTCTGTAAAATTTACCTTTAAGTTTAGGTGGTAGCTTCTTATCACATAATACTCTAGAGGCAAACTTTCATTTCGTCCATGCTATCCTAATATGATGTGTGACATTATTGTTGATATTGCTACTACTCTGGATGATAGACCCAAGATACTTAAAGTTATCTCTCTTCGAAATAGGTTGAGCGGCAAGTCTCACTTCCATGTCTGTTTCAACCCTCGCACCACTAAATTTGCACTCCAAAAATTATGTTTTGGTGTTGCTCAGTTTGAACTTTTGAATTCCAAAATATGTCTTCAAATCTCTAATCTATCATTAACTTTAGCCCGAGTCTCATCAACCAGTTCTATGTTCAGAACAGGAACAAAAAGTTGGACTAATAACTTAATATGCTACATTTTGGAAACTGCTATAGTAACAAAAACTGAGTATTCATTATGTGCTAATATAAAACAACTTCAGCTACTCGATCTTTATCGTCTTGTTCTTGTTGTATTGACAGTCCATTCTCACTGATACAACCTCAGCAGTCTCAGTACAGCCCCAAAAGAAACTACAAGTCCAACTAAATTGTACACAGGGGAACCTCACAAACACTTGTCCTGGTTCTTACTACCCTTTAAAGTTCCTGGATCAAAATCAATCCTCTTCATCATCATCTACGTGTCCAGATTACTTTCGCTGGATCTATGATGATCTATGGCCTTGGAGTGAAACATGAATCACAGAAGAAATGGTTATGAGAGGCAGAAGTAATGCAAATTTTCGGTTGGTGATTGTGGATGGAAGAGCATATGTTGAAACGTATCGAGAGTCATTTCAAAGCAGAGACACATTTACCTTATGGGGCATTTTACAATTGCTAAGAAGGTACCCTGGTAAAGTACCTGATTTGGACCTGATGTTCGACTGTGGTGACCGGACAGTTATTCAGTCTGAAGTCTATCGACCCCCTAATGCCCCTGCTCCTCCACCTCTGTTCCGATACTGTGGAAATGACGCGAGTTTGGATATTGTTTTTCCAGATTGGTCATTCTGGGGATGGTAAAGTTTGCACTAATTATTACTTTTTGCTTGCAATATTAATATGATTATAGCTGAACCTGATCTTTTAACAATGTTTAGGGTAGAGATTAATATAAAACCTTGGGAGACTTTGTCAAAGGCGTTAAAGAAAGCGAATGAGAAGATAAAATGGAGGAATAAGGAACCATATGCATACTGGAAGGGCAATCCTTATGTTGCTGAAACTAGGATGGATATGCTCAAGTGCAATGTTTCCGAAAAGCAGGACTGGAATGCTCGTATATATAAACAGGTAATCAAATCATGTCAGGAAATACTAACACGATAGGGAAGGTAGAATGTAAAATAAATTTAACATATGTAGGACTGGATTAAAGAACAGAGGCAAGGGTTCAAGAAATCAAATTTAGCTGATCAGTGCAACCACAGGTATATGATTAGCAACGTCCTACTTGTTAGTTAATTACATATATCATCTGATCCTAAGTGTTAATCCTAATTTCTTTTGATGTCAGATACAAGATTTATGTAGAAGGACAGTCCTGGTCCGTGAGTGAAAAATACATTCTGGCCTGTGATTCTGTTACGTTGCTTATAAAACCATACTACTACGATTTCTATAGCAGAGGTTTGATGCCGCTGAAACACTACTGGCCCGTAAATAGTAAAGACAAGTGCAGATCTATCAAGCATGCTGTTGACTGGGGCAATACTCATCAACAAGAGGTAATCTACAGATGACATACATTAGCTTCTAAAGCCAAATATGCTCATCTTAATGTGACTAAAATATTAATTAACACATTAGGCTCAGGCAATTGGTAAGGCAGCAAACGATTTCCTTGAAGAAGAAGTGAAAATGGATTATGTATACGACTACATGTTCCATCTTTTGAGCGAGTACGCGAAGCTGTTGACATACAAGCCCCGTGTACCTGAAAGAGCAATTGAGCTGTGTTCAGAGGTGATGGCATGCCCAGCTGAAGGAGTGATAAAGAAGTTCATGTCAGAATCTATGGTTAAAGGACCCTCTGACGCGATACCTTGCAGCATGCCACCTCCCTTTACACCTGCAGATGTTCACTCTATTCTTGTTACAAAAGATAATTCAATAAAACAAGTTGAATCATGGGAACAACAATACTGGAAGAACAAAAGCAAACAACAATGAAGATATTTGTTTTTATTATATATATTTGCCAAGGTTCATTCTGTTATGAATTGAATGGCTAATTTTTGGACCAATATGATATAAATTTTGATTTCGCCTCTCAAGTCTAACTACTATCTGTGTGGTGGATAGAGTAATTGCCTAATTGGTGATTAACAAGTTTTATATTAGCTCAACTTCTTTATTTATCGATAATTTGGTATTGATTTTTAGTTCCTATTTCCGCCCTATATTAGGGTGGGCTGAAACTAATTTTCAAAGTGAATCTAAATATTTAAAACAACGTATCTTCGTTTAATATTATGTCACTTGTTTGACTTTAAATATGGTACTATTCATTGCCCAATAATTAGGAACTTGGTTAAACAATTGAATAGAATTTTCAACTCATGAATTTGTCTACTAACCTTTTTGGTTTCCACTTCATAAAGATATTCAAAAGTTGTAACAAAAAGAGTATTTGTCACGTCCCAGGAGGGTACTCTAGACGTGACTGACACTCGAAGAATATTGCTAGTCTCCAAGCGGGACCACCTAGTCTCGTTGCCATCGTCCCATCCATTCATATGCGGAAGATTCAATAAAATAACCGACTGTCATAAGATAATAAGAGTAAATGTCTCAAAAAGGGAACAGGAATAAAACAATCCTGACACCATCCATCAATAGTCTATGTCTACGAAGCCTTTATAACTAACATCTAAGAAGGCACCATGATAGGCCATGGACACCACAATCAAAAGAAATACTGACATAAAGATAAATAAATAACCATCCTCCAAATGTTGGGGAGGACTTACCACGGACTGGAATCAAAGCTCTAAACCTCAACGATTGAGCTGCTGAAGTGCTCGGTCTACCATATCTGCATCATAAAATGATGCAGCGCCAGAGGGGCGTTAGTACGTGGAATGTACTGTATGTAAAATGAGCTACAGAAAAAGAAACATTATAAAAATCTCTCATCAACCACTCAGCCTCACCTTAGAGTAAGGGGACAAGACTCTATCACCTCACTACCCATCAAACATCAAACCATCACATCACATCGAAGTTTTATCATCATAAAATCTATCTGGGAGTTTCTTGGACCTACATCCATCACCTATTAGCCGGTGATAGTACAATGAAGCGATGTCATAGCGGCAGCCGCCCAGTACCTTGCCGGGGGTAAAAGGGCGTACATCAGGGGATGTACAGTCATAGTAAGTCCTCTTTTGGGACTAAGAAAATATCTGTTCTCACGGTCCAATCCTCTGCTATGCTGGCCACGTAGGTAATGAGTGCGAGTGGGACTCACTCTTACTCATTTTTGGTGCTCAATACTCCTCCCAAGACTCGACATGCTCATAAGTCTATCAATTCATCAAAGATTCTATCACTCAATAGCTACCGACAAGACTATCTTTTCAAATTCAAGGGAATATATTCATCTGACCAATTCATCAAGGATTCTCATCACTCAACCTCTACGGGCAAGACTATCTTTTCAAATTCAAGGGAATATATTCATCCGACTCTATCAATATAATTTTTGCTACCACAGTCATCAACACTCATCACCTCCAGACTCAGACTCAGTCAAATACCACATTCAGACAATCAAAGTTCTAGACATTCCCCCCCCCCCCAAGTTCATTACTCAAGTGTTCACAGAGAGAATTTGCAAGGATTAAATCATGATCACATAGTAATGAAGATTATACAGTAAACTTTGTATGTGATGATCATCAATTTAGGATGTAAAATATAGTTCAAAGCATAAAATCAAGAACACAAGATAATATTCAAGAATTTCATGCTAAAAATCAAGAAACTTTCAAGAATCACAATTCAAGACTTTTAAATGTCAATTATACATCCTAACTCTATTTTGGGCACATAGAAGAACAATTTCATGCTTTTGGGTAGCATTTACATACTTGGGAATGGCAGTGCTGACCCTGTTCTTCAGTTTTGAAAAAGTAATGAATTATATTAGCAAGTTATTGGCATTGTAAAGTTGAATTGGTCTATTGTGGGCATATTATTGTTAGCATTGTTGTGGTTGTTGTTGTGCTTCTTAGACTTAGCGTAAAAATCTTTGAAAAATAATGGGTCTAAACCCTTTTGTACAAATTTACGTTTTAAAACTGACCAGGGGATATAAAAATATATCGAGAAGGATGAATTGTCCTTCCCGAATTAAAAGGGAAAAAAATAGCTTCTCATACAGTAGTGCGCGACGCGCACTAGTGCAAATTTGCATTTTTTCGCGTTTTCTTAGTTTTTCATAAATTTTCAGAAAAATACAAGTGTGATTCCGCGTCACGAAAGGGGCGCAGAAACCTCACTGTTTTAGGCTCACTTTGAAAAAAATAAATCGCATTTTTTTGCAATAAAGTCGAGTGGAGACCATTTTCCGACTCAGTTTTTAGCACTGATCGCAAATTTGGTCTCAGATTTTTCATCAGAGCTTGAGAAGATACGTTGTGCGCACGATAAAGTTTATGGGCATTTTAGTAATTTTATGGGGTGTTACAGTATTTATCTAAATTACTTTCAAATAAAATTAAAAACTACTTTGTTTTTAGGGAAAATGCACAAGTACCCCTCCCCCCCTCCCCAAACTATAACCAAAATCTCAGAGACACACTTAAACTTTAAATTGGTCCTATTACCCCCTCCCCCTGAACATATTTTTTTCGTAATTAAATACTTCTTATTTGTCTACTTAATATACCTAACCAGGTAAATTATATTGTGTAGTACATATGCGGACCCCACATGCCACGTAGGCAAAGAAGAAGCATTAAATTATAAAAAAATAAGTTCAGGGGGGTAATAAGACCAAGTAAAAGTTTAAGTGTGTCTTTGAAATTTTTCTCCTTCCTCTCCTTCCTAAATCTTGATCCTACCAGACAGGTTGTTGCTGGTTCATTCTTCAACAAATAAAGTCTATTGCCTTCTTTACCAATCCCCAAGACCCTGTTAGTGTAAAGGTGTTACAACCCTCATTTTAGTACGTGAGCTATTTGTGAACTTTCAAGTACTGCACCACCAACAACTCAAGATCAACATATAGGCATATACATATCCAAAACTTGTTCTAGAATCCAATTACCATCCAAATCAACAAGAAATTAGCAAGAAAACTTGAAGCAATTTTTGGATGAACAGTGAAACA
>DF366496.1:946-15568 GCA_000787875.1 Solanum virginianum
AGTGCCTTGTAGCCTCCCGAAGATGGGTATGGATGTCTACATACTGATTCGTGAGACTCTACTAGACATCTCGCTCTTGACTCACGAGCCTAACGAACGTAGAGCTCTGATAGCAAAGTTATCACAACCCAAAATCGAATCACGACTATGATATGGCATATAGAAAGGGCATAAATGTAGTTGGTTCTCCTGGGCCTTATCGGCAACGGGTGCCAGTCCGCCTTGACGGGATTTGGGGCGTGATAGGTTATCTATTAGATATTGCTATCATGGATTGATTATGAGAATTATGATATATATGTATGTTTGATGTAGAAATGTGGAAGACCCTAAGTCCTGAATTGCCCTCATAGAGTGAGTCATCTTACCCGCCCTTAGTCTTTATGTGCTACGCGTTATATGATACCATGTTAATCCCTTTCCCTATGATATCCCGATAGCTTAAGTCCTACTTTTCTATCCCTTAGAACTATGTGTCGACTATTTGAATACACTTCTGAACCGATTGAATACTCTTCGTGACAAATATCTCTCCCCATAAAAGTCATAACGCAACCTCGATGTACCCAATTCGCCACTAATGATTCACTTACCAAGGTGAAAACACAAATAGGCTCAGGAAGAGGCTCATATATAATATCAAGATCCAAAGAAAAATAAGGTGACATATAAGAAAAGTAGAGCCTGGATCAAATGACACTTATGCAGAACGGTGGCATAGCAGAACCATAACTGTAATAACAACATCAGAGGCATCTGCCTCAGCTCCATCTGGGATAACATAGCATACTCTATGCCCATTGCTAGCTTGTGGTCCTTCATGGGTTCCACCTCTCACTATACCTCGACCCCTTCTAGTACCACCCCTTGTGGCTTAAGAGGTGTCCCTAGATTTTGGTTCTAGGGGTAGAGGATCTAGATGAGATCCTGAAGCTTGGACGAAAAGTAAACGATGAGGACAATGCTTGGCCAAATGCCTAACCTCATCAAAACTATAGCAAGCCTTGGTCTCTCACCCCTGAGATAGTTGTCCTAAAAAGCCACCATGCCTAGCTACACTAGAGGAGATATTATAGTCTGTATGACTAGGTCTGGATCTATCAACACTATCAACTTCGAGGATGGCTACATGGACTGCCTTGCCCTGATGGCTCTGCCTCTAAAACTCTCTATCTCATAAAGGGGTCTACTAAACTGGTCATGCTGATAAAATCTCTTCTCACCACCTTGTCTATCATGTCTGATGTGAAATATCATGCAATCATGATCCATCATACTCTGAAAAGTGCCTCCAGCCAGAACCAAGAAAGTTGTGGCCTCCTAAAGATACCCCACCAATCCTTTGGCGAATCGTCGAATCCTCTCAACTCTGTACGGATTTTTAGACAAGGTATATCTAGACAATGTATGAAATATGGCCTCATAGTCTGATACTAACATAGAACCTTGCTGAAGTCTATCAAACTAATCCAAGTGGTTATCTCAAAGGCTATATAGCATGAACCTCTCCAAGAATAACCCTGTAAACTTCACGCATATTATGACTAGAGATCCAACCGATCTATGAGCCAATACTAACTTCCACCACTCCTTCGCTAGGTCAGTGAACCGGTAAGAGGTATAAGCAACTCTATGGGACTCAAGGATGGACAAATTACATAGCTGGTCTTTACACTCTGATAAGAAATCATAAGCTCTATCACTAGGTCTGCCTTCAAATCTTGAGGGGCCAGTCATATAAATTGCTCAAAACTCTTCTGATTAACTAGGGACATAATCGGACTATTAGAAGATAGTGGCATAAAAAATCTGGGAGGTGCAATAGATGATGCAATAGCCAATCCTTGAAGCTGTGAACTAGAACTCGATTAAGATGTCTTAGGTAGAATCATAGAAGTCATAAGAGGATCTGCTGGGATTGAGGAAGGTCCAACATGAATTCTAACTGGATAAGTTGGAGCTATAGACGAGCCAACTGGCATTATAGAAGCTGGTGCATCAATAATAGCTGGAGGTGGAGGTGCTCCCTCCGATTTAGCCAATACCCACAAAAGTAACTCTTGAACCAAGGGTGTAGTATTAGGGGCTAAAGATGGTCGAACAGAGCTTGTAGGCCTCTCTATCTCATACTCACACTCTATAAAAGCTAATCTAGTCCGTGCTCTGGGCTAAGCTGCCCCTCTAACAAGTCTTTGACCCCTAGCCCTATCACGAGCCTTGCCTCAACCACCAGTGGGAGCTACATCAGTTGGCTCAGGATCTTGCACTAATCGTTGGGATCTAGTAATCAACATCAACACAGAAGGACTAGATTAGACACTTTCCAAACACGTGATATGAAAAAATGCACAAATAGAAGCGAGACATGATAGTTTTTCCTATCAAGTGCCTTGTAGCCTCCCGATATGGCATATAGAAAGGGCATAAATGTAGTTGGTTCTCCTGAGACTCTACTAGACATCTCGCTCTTGACTCACGAGCCTAACGAACGTAGAGCTCTGATAGCAAAGTTATCACAACCCAAAATCGAATCACGACTAAAAAGAATAAAGTAAAGCAAAACCAACCACAAGACTTAGTTCAAATCCCAAAATCTAGAGTCATGAGTACAAGATCTTCTAAAGTAATATGAGTGAGTAAATACAATTGTCTCAAATAAAAATATAGTGTCTGAATAGGAAATACATAGGTGAGAAATGGAAAACAATAAAGAAAGTAAGTCTCCAAAGATCCACGGGGACTCAAAATCTAAGCCTCACTGGTAAATCATGGATAGATGGAAGAAGACTCTAGTAGAGTGAGATCAACTATCCTGTATGAGTCCTTGTGCTCAATCTACAGGGGGAAACAAAGTATGTGTGAGTACACCAAATTGTTGCTAGTAGGTTCAACCGACTGGGCAAGAGGAATCTAATAAGTATGTAACGACAAAGAATCCTATCACCTGCACTAAGTAGGTTAGTGCACAATAAAATCTATAAATAGGTAGGATAATATAAATCCAATATCAATAATGCAATGCAATACAATGTATTAACAATGCATGGCATCGAATCATAAAGGACTCTGACATAGGGCTATACATCTACCAAGCTGAAGCTATCAAGTAGGACCCAGAGGGTCTCATCAAACCATATACCAAAAGTCTCTCAAGTGTCACGATAGTCATTAGCGCCAATGATACCTCGGTGGACTCTGGCTCTAGTAAATAGGTCTCTAGTATCATGACGGACGCTGGCACCGGTGATACCCTGGCAGAATCTAGCGCCAGTAAGAATATCTCACGTTACAAAACTAACTCAGTGTAAATTCAAAATAATATGAAATGCATGTCAATGTCAGAATATAAAGTTATATACAACAATGATATATCTCAGCAAACTCTGAAGCCGATAGATAGATCTTAAGTAACGCGACCATCTCAAGTATCACAATATCTTAGTGGTACAGATGCAATATGAGATGTCTGCATGTCAATGCCACAATGTAAGTATATATATAACATCAATATAAACGATAAATGACATGCTTAATAGACAACATAAAAAAAAGTCATGCCAAATGCATCAACTAGTACCCCTTATACCATTAATAAGTCTCATATCACCATCCTCTCATTTGTATTCCAAAGGTCAATGGAACTGGACTCCTCAAGTCCCAAAATATGTTCATAAATTTGAATATATCATAGTTATCATCAATTTTCCACAAAACTCTCCAAATGGTATCATAATACTCATATTATCACAATAATATCCAAATACATTAATTTTCAAGACTTCATCTCAATTTATCAATAGAATCAAAATCTACTCAAATTTTTGCATAATCGGTATCATATTTCCATCACAATTCTAACATATCAATCCAATTACTCGAGAATCAATCTATATCTTACAATTATCACATGCACATATCCAATAAGAAAAATATAGTCCCAAAAGGTTAGCAAAGCCTACCTTGATGTCAAAACCGTATTCGAACAAGCTTTCAATCAACCCAATCCTCCAAACGATCACTGTATCAATCAATCACAATCAAAAATATATATTATTTGTAAAAAGATTAATTTGATACCTATATTGGCACAAATTAGGCTTAGAAGAAAAATAGTTAAAATAAGTGCTAAAATTATAAAGTTCTTGAATCTAGAAATTATCTAGAAATTATGAATCTACATGAGAAAAGGAGTTTGTAGGTGAAAATTTCACAAAAATCGAGGTCAAATCAAAGAGAAATCATCAATTAAAGTTTCCAAATCGTTGACTAAAATTACTCAATTTTTAACAAACTAAATCATGAAATTCAAGACAAAATGAAGATAAGAGTCATGAAATTTAATCATAATGATAATAGAAACACTTACCCAAAAGAAATCCACAAAAGGTCTGTCACGACCCAAGCCTAGAGCCTAGATGTAACACAGGAAATGGGAAACCCGAAGGGGACCCTAAACAAGCCTCATAACATATCATTACACATCATTGATCACAGAAGTAATTAAACAACATAATTAGATTAGAAATAAGGACAAAGGGGCTAAAGGAAAACTTTCATAACATAAACATCAAAGAATAGAGTCAAGGCTTAATACATAACATGTCCAACAATACCTCTAAAATTTAGATAGGAGCGGGGCTCAAGACAAGAAACCAGGCTCATCCTCATAGTTAATACATATATGAAAGAAAGACAGTCTTAGCATATAACATGAGATCATAGACATTTTTCCCGGAATGGAGGACTCACTAACTAGCTTGAGAGAAATCATAGTAGCCATGAGGTGGAGGATGATCAATCAGTGCTCCGGTTCCTACATGGTAACATCATATAGGCATAGAGTATACGTTAGTACATTTGAATGTACTAAGTATGTAGGATGCAATACAACAAGAGATAGGTACATAGCAAAATGCAATATCGTAAGCAAGAGATAACATATTACCAATATGACTAATATGACATGAATGAATGATATTTGAAGTTAAACATGCTTATATAGAATGTATCACATATGAAGAAGGTAACCATCTTTTCATAACCAAGGCATACTACCTCCTTAGTGAGGCAATTGAGGTATATACCCCCAATATGGTAGCACGGGCCTACCACCCTCTAAGCTAGGCGAATGAGGTATATACCTCTTAATATGGTAGCACGGGCCTACCACCCCCCAAGCTAGACGAATGAGGCATATACCCCTCAATATGGTAGCACGGGCCTACCATCTCTCGAGCTAGGCAAATGTGGTATATACCCCTCAATATGGTAGTTTGGGCCTACTATCCCCCGAACTAGGCAATTGGTCAACTTTCATCATAATAGATACTTTCCATGAAATCTTCATATAAATGCCTTCCTTTTATAATCATAGAGTCACTCAAGTCAGAGATCATGTAATGGATCATCAATAGTTGAAGAACCCAAAATTGGACATTTTATCAAATACTTGATAGGTGTGTAATGCTAGTGTAAGATCATTCAATTTAAGAGTGAAATCATCGAAGAAAATCCAATGTAAAACCACCCACCAAAACTTGGTAATACCCGCATGCAATATATATCAAAACCCTTCATCAAATCAAACAATAGACAATAGATTCATAACTCAAAACTTGCTCAAACAACCACAAGTTTTTGAAACCCCAACATAGTTCATAGTAAAATTCATAATAAGGAAGACCCATAAGTAAATCAACTTAGAATCATGCAATTTAGGTAAAAATAAAACTTGAGCACCATGTTTGAAATAACCTAATGGTTGAAACCTACATATCTTGACTTTGGAGAATTCCTTGAAGAAGATTTGAATGGAGCTTTGAAGCTTGGAAGAATTCTTAAGATCCGAAAGAGATTTGGATACTTTAATTTTGAGAGAAATATTAGTCTAAGGGTTTAAGATAGTATTGGGGAATGTTTTGTATGATATGAAGGTGAAATATGACTAAGTATAGGTATTTTCACGCATGGGAAGGCTTAGGCCCAAGAACAAAAAGTGTTGGACCAGACTAAAATGACTAGCACAAAAATACACTGAGGCGTGTCCTTGGCGCGTCGTGCCAGGGGCGCGGAAACCTCACTAGAATTTTATTTTTGGGAAATTGAAATTGTGATTCATTTATTCTAAAATCAGGATTGGACCCATTTCTCACTCAATTTCCCCTCTCCCTGATCAAGAATATGAAGTCGTATTTTTGATATCACGTACGAATTTTGAGATATATTTAAATTATAATTTTGGGCACTTCCAAGGCACATTTTCGGGCACTTTTTGGGCTCGTTTCAATATCTCCCCCTTGGGAACATTCATCCCCGATTGTCAAAGAAATGCATATAAGGAACGTAAACAAGATAATCTCAACCCACATAAGGATGCAACAATGCACTTAAACATCATTTCAAAAATCCCAACATAACTGTCGTCCTCGAATGTCAAAGAAAAGTATATCAGAGACGTAAACAAGATAATTGTAGCCCACATAAGGATGCAACAATGCACTTAAATATTATTTCAAAAATCTCAACATAAATGTAAAATCATCATGAACTTGTCAACTTAAACGTGAGTGTATGCAATGACAGGAGGGCTAAACTTAAGACTTGAGATCATATGGAGGACTTAGAATTAGTACCTTAGGCTTGAGTAGAATGGAAAAGATAGGGATATCGCTTTTGCATGTCCGTTTTGGCCTCCCATGTAGCACGTTCGACTTGTTGATTCCTCCAAATGACCTTAACGGAAGCAACATCCTTGTTCCTTAGCCTCTTCACTTGCCTGTCCAATATATCCACTGGAACTTCTTCATAAGTCAATTTGTCTTCCAAAACACCCACTACATTCAATGGGACAATAGCATTCATATTACCCATACACTTCCTTAACATAGACACATGGAAAATCGGATGAACCAAATCTATCTGACTAGGCAACTCCAACTCATAGGACACCTTACCAATCCTCCTCATCACTCTATACGAACTCAAAAATCATGGACTTAATTTATCCTTCTTACCAGAACGGACCCCCCCCTTCATGGGTGACACCTTTAAATAAACCCAATCAATAACTTTGAATTCAAGCTCCCTTCTTCTCACATCGGCATAGGACTTTTGATGACTTTTGGCTATTTTCAACCTTTCTCTAATTAACCTTACCTTCTCCATAATCTCCATAACTAGATTCGAACCCAACAAAGCCATTTCTCCCTCTTCAAACCACCCAATCGATGATCTATAATGCCTACCATAGAGGGCCTAAAAAAGAGCCATACTAATGCTAGAATGATAGCTATTGTTATAAGCAAACTTAATCAATGGAAGATGATCACCCCAACTAACCTTAAACTACAAAATACAAGCCCTAATCATATCCTCAAGAGTTTGGATAGTTCTTTTGGGTAGGCCATCCGTTTGAGGGTAAAAGGCCATACTATGTTTAACTCTTATACCAAGACCCCTTTGAAAGACCTCCAAAAATATGAAGTAAATTGAGCATCACGATCCGATATGATAGACAAGGGCACCCCATGCAATTTCACCAACTCATAAATGTACAATTTAGCATAGTCTTCAGCCCCATAAGTAGTCTTAACCGGTAGGAAGTGAGCCGATTACATCATCCTATAACCACAACCCAAATGGAATCAAAACCCTTTCTAGTATTGGGTAACCCAACCAAACAATCCATATTAATCTCTTCCTACTTCCAAGTAGGAATCTCTATATCTTGTACTAGGCCACCTGGCCTTTGGTGCTTGATTTTGACTTATTGGCAACTATAACAACTGGATACAAATTTGGCAATGTCCCTCTTCATGTCTCCCCACCAATACACCCCTCTTAAATTTCGGTACATCTTAGTATAACCAGGGTGAATAGAATAAGAAGAATCATGAACCTCATCAAGAATATTTTCTCTTAAGCTATCAACTCAAGGTACACATAACCTACCTTGGTATCTAAGGGCACCATCTTCCCCTTGGGAGAAAAACTCTACCTTACCACCCTTTACCAATGCCTTCAATTCTAACAAAGTGGGGTCAAGATCTTGCTTAGCTTTCACCTCTTCAACCAACAAAGATTTAGAGCCATCAACTACCACAACACCTTCATTGTCCACCTCTTCAAACCTAACCCCCAATCTAGCAAACCGATGGACCTCCCTAGCCACCCCTTTGACACCATCACCAATATGTACTAGGCTACCTATGGACATCCTACTCAAAGCGTCAACCACTATATTAGCCTTACCAGGATGATAATGCACACTCATATCATAGTCCTTAAGAAACCCAAACCAACTTTAGAAGCATCACAATACACAACAAATCCTTCTAGCCCTTCCGGTAGTGATAATATAGGAGCGAACACAAGCTTATCTTTCAATATTTGAAAACTCTTTTCTCACTCATTGGTCTACACAAATTTGGCCTTCTTTTGAGTAAACTTGGTCATAGGAGAGGCAATAGAAGAGAACCCATTCACAAACCTCTGATAATAACCCGTTAAGCCCAAGAAGCTCCTAATATCCAACGGAGTCAATTATCTAGGCCAATGTCTAATCATATCTGTGTTTTTAGGATCCACCTTAATACCATCCCCCGACACCACATGACTTAGAAAAGCAACTTTTTTTAATAAAAATTCATATTTTTCATACTTGGCATACAACTTCTCTTCCCTCAATATTTATAGCACTACCCTCAAATGACCCATATGCTCCTCCTCACTATGCGAGTAGATCAAAATATCATCAATGAAGACTACAACAAATGAATCAAGGTAGGGTTTGAAGACCCCCTTGCAATCGGTCAAACAAATCATCAATCCTTGGAAGGGGATACTTATTCTTTATGGTGACCCTATTGAGTTGCCAGAAGTAAATACATATTCTAAGGGACCCATCTTTCTTCTTCACAAAAACACCGGTGTACCTCAAGGTGATTGGCTAGGCCTGATAAAGCCCTTCTCTAACAAATCCCACAATTGCTTCTTCTACTTCTTTAATTTTGTTGGGGCTATACGGTAAGGGAAATAAAATAGGTTAAGTATCGGGAAGGAGGTCTATACTAAAATCTATTTTCCTTTCGGGAGGAACACAAGAAAGGTCACTTAAGAAGACATCTAGGAACACATTTACCACCAGAACCGACTCTATAGAAAGGACTTTGGACTCAACATCCCTAACCCTCATAAGATGATAAAGACACCCCTTGAGATCAACTTATGGGCTTTAATGCAAGAGATGAATCTACCTTTGACCACAACATCATGACTCTGCCACTCAAGGACAGGTTTATTTGGAAATAGGAATTTGACCCTACATGTCTTACAATCAATAGAGGCATAGTATGCATGCAACCAATCCATCCTACGAATAATGTCAAAATTTAACATATCCAACTCAACAGAGTCACATGGCAACAATATACGTGTAAGACCCCAAAAAGTACCCGAAAATGTGCCTCAAAATGCTTAAATTTTAATTTTCATATATTTATAAATCGATTTGTTGTTTCGAAATCCAAATTTATATTCTTGTTCAGGGGATCATCCTATAACCACANNNNAATCGATTTGTTGTTTCGAAATCCAAATTTATATTCTTGTTCAGGGGGTCTAACCCCAATTTTAGAGTAATAGTAGCAAATTATGAATTTTAAAGTGTGTTGAAAAACAGTGAGGATCCACGAGTGCATCGTGACGCTACCTAATGTTATTTTGGCCAAATTTCTGTTTTGGGTCCAAGGCTTTAAGTCTTGGGCCTTGACCCTCCCATGCTTAAAAATACCTATATTAGCCTTATTTCACCCTCATATCATCCTAAACATTCCCCAATACTTACTCAAACACTTAGACTCATATTTCACCCTAAATCAAGTCCCAAAACTCAAGACCAATCTCAAGGATTTCTTCAAGGATTTCATTCAAGCTTCAAGTCTCAATTTCCAATCTTCTTCAAGGGTTCTCCAAAGTCAAGGTATGTGGTATTGAACCATTGGGTCCTTTCTCCCATAGTGCCTAAGCCTTCTTTTTACTAATATTGGATGATTTAAAATTGATTTTACATGTAAGTCTTGTATATTGAGAAATTTATTGCACAATGATTTTACTTCATGAAAGTATGGTTGTTTTAACTTATTTTGAGCTCTAAATCATAGATCTAATGTTGGATTTGATGAGGGGTTTTGATGTGTATATCTTGAAGGCATTTTAAGGTGTTGAATGATTATTTTATAATGGATTTTCTTGCATGATTTCATCTATAAATTACATAATCTTTTACCCCCATTACACCCCCAAGTGTTTGACAAAATTCTGGCTAGGGTTTCTTGTAGAATTGAAAGTCCCAACCATGAGATATGATATGAATGATGTTTTAATAATGAAAAGAGCTTATGTACATGATATATTCTATATAAAGTATTGTATTAGAGCATGCCCAATCTGGGGGACTAAGACCCCGGATAACCAACGTGGGGGTTTGTACCCATCAACCATGTGAGGGGTTTGTACTTCACCATCAGGGTGATAAGGTATTATTATCATCAACTATATGACGGGTTTGTACTACACCACCATGGGGTAAGATCATCATCAACCGAGGTGGGGGTTTGTAGTCATCAAACCATGAGAGGGGTTTGTACTTCTCCACCAGGGTGATAAGGTATGATTATCATCAACCATATGAGGGATTTCTACCATACCACCAAAGTGATGGGGTGAGATCATCATCAACAGACCAAGGGGTTTATACTTTGGACATCTAGCGTGGTCTATTTTACACATATAATATCCTATATGAGCATGAGTTATTTAAGCATATTTTACTTATGCATTAATCATACATGCAATATTGTTATATTATGCCTATTGCCTATTGTGATGCATTTTGGTTATGATGCTTATCTTTTGTTGCATTGCATCCTACATATTTAGTATATTCAAACGTACTAACGCATACTCTATGCCTATATAATGTTATCATGTAAGAAATTAAGCTCCTATTGATTCTTCTTATGGTTAGACGAATTGTTCAAGTTAGCCTTTGGTGAGTCCTCCATTCGAGGAACAATGACTATTCTCTTATACTATGTTCTAGGACTATCGTTCTTTTATGTATGTATTAACTATGAGGGTGAGCTAGGTTGCTTGTATTAGCCCTCGCTCTTATCTATGTCGTAGAGGTTTTATTGGACATGTTATGTATTATGCTTGATCATTGACTCTCTTATGATATTCAAGCTATTTAAGTATAAATCTCTCTCTCTCTTAATCCTAATACTCTTGCTTATATTTCTTACATTGTTTTACATTGCTTCCACGACCAAGGATATGTAATGATATGCTATGAGGCTTTTTTGGGGTCCCTTCGGGTTCCCCATTTGCCAGTAATATCTAGGCCCTAGGCTTGGGTCATGACAAAGATAGTATCAAAGCACTAGGTTGATAGATCCTTAGAGTCCAACATACCGTATTGATTAGAGTCTTATTCATGGTTTTGTTGTGCACCACAACTATGAGTAGAAGGCTATGATACGTTTACAAAAATAGTTCCCTTCATCATGATCTATGTCGTACTTTAGAAGTGAGATAAGGCTTTACCCTCTAACAAATGTTCTTTGCTCTTTTAGTTGATCATGCTGCTTCAAGGAGGAAGGCGAAGGAAGGTACATAGAAGGTTTTGATTTTGATGGATCCGAGTTTCACTATTTCTTCTCTATTTTTTTGGTTGATAGTGGGGCTTCTTATGTGCCCAAGTGGTTGTGTGGATCTTTGGTGTCTATTCACTTGGTTGGGTATAATGTTGTTAGAAAGTTAATATGTGTTGATTCAGGTTTGTATTGCATTAGGTCTTGCTTATGGCTTGTTGGATTTGATGTGGTAGATTTTGATGTTGTACTTGGGATGGAATAGTTACATGTATGTGTATCTCCTTGGTGGTAGGACCCGTAGAGTTAGAATCCGACCACCTATTGAGTCCATCTTTGATTGGGGGGTTGATAAATGGTAGTAAGGGAGGTAGGTCTATTTCTTATCATAAGGTGCAATGGATGTCTAAGGGGTTGCATTTATTATCTTGTGAGAATTGAAGGTGTTGAACATAAGTTTCTTTGTAATAGAGTTGTTGTTTGTGGTAGATGAGGCCTTAAATGTCCCTTTCTAATATTTTGGGTTTGAGGTCATGTCTTTGGTTTGACTAGTGCGTCGGTTATGCTTATAAGTCTCATAAGTAAGATCTCTAGTGCCTACTCTAATAGGTCTATCGTGGTTTTGGTGATGATATGATGGTTCATTTCCTAATGAGGTAGTGCATGTGAATTATTTAAGGGTAGCACTACAAGTTTAAGGATGAAGGTTGGGTGCTAGTAGGAGAGATGGAAATTTTGGTAGTAAGAGGTTGCTTTCCTAGGTTGTGTGGTGCCGAGTGATGTTATTAAGGTGGACCTTAGTAAGACGAAGGTGATTAGAGATTAGCCTAGACCTTTGACTTCATTGGATATTAGGAGCCTCTTGGGTTTAGTGGGCTATTACCTGAGCTTGTGAGTAGGTCATCTTCTATTGTTGCTCCTATGACTTAGTTGACCCTATGTAAAGCCATGTTGTGACAGATATTTTGAGTAGGGTGATTTGATAGGTCTAGGAGTTGCTATTTCTTGTGTTATTCCTTGGTGCTAGTAGGATTCATGTGTATGTAGGTTGATCCTTGATCCCTTCCAATAAAGGAGACCCAAAATAATTTTCAAGAAAACCTACATGAATTTTACTTATTTTAATTGGGGATTTGAATATTATGATTCCTAAAATTCTATTGATGTATGGATAGTGTTTATTTGATGATTTCAATGTGATTTAAACTGTTATATGAGGATTTACTTTGGGTTTATGAAGTTATAAGTATGCATATTCCCTTTTTGAATAATTTATGCATGAGAGATTACTTTATGGATTTAAATATGGAATTTATTATGTTTTCACTTCAACATCATATTATAAATGTGATTTTAGATTTAGTCTTAATTACCCATGTCATTCTCTTATTGTTCATAGCATATGCATTCATATACACAGATTATTTTGAAGAATTATGTTATGGGTAAGCCCAATTCCATTTTATGGTATGATTTTGATAAAAAGGTTGATTATGACAATATTGTGATCACATATATGTCTTTGATTTTTGCTCTTTAAGCATATTGGGTGTTTGCATCATTTTGTATATGAATGGGCTATTCCTATGCATGAGGATTATGACTATGACATTATAATTTTGGCATTTGAGCCTAAGTATGAATTGTTATGAATGGTGTTTGGCTTTTAAGCCCAATTGTGCATTGAAATAATTTAGAAAATGACTACTGCCTCTTGGAAAGTATGTATATATATATATATATTATAAATATTCTTGTGGGATGATGACTTAGCACTGATGGATTGAGAGGGGGGGTCTATAAGGGTTGCCCCATGTTCTTATTGCATAGAGCCTTGTCTTGTAGTCTTGGTTGAACTTAGCTTGATGGGTTGGAGGTGTTGTGGTAGTTTGGGCTACTTGCATAGCATGTTTCCAATAAGTGTAGAACCCGTAAGGTTGTAATATGATGGTTAAGGATGGTTGATCTATTTGGTCAATTATAATGGGTTAGTCACTTCACTAAGGTTGATCTTTGGTTTGAGCTTTGTCCCCAAGTGAGTATTATTGGTAGTGGTGGAGTTGTTTTGTTGATTTATGCATTGGCCATGTTTATGGGTCCCTAAAATAGGATCTTAAAACCCTACCTTGATATGTTTGTGATGATCTCTAGTGATGAGGTATTGATTTATTTAGAGCTTATGAATCATTTGGGGGCAGTGCTGCAAGTCGTGGAGTATGAGAGATTGTTTGCTAAATATGATAAGTGTAAGTTGAGGATAACAAGAAGGTTGTTAGAACTCCTTAGGGATTGTGGTATGAGTGTGCGTTGGTTTTTCCGGTAAGGCTAGTGTTATGATTGGTGTTCTAGGTAGCCTAGTGTGTATGGATAATGATGGTAAAAAGATACCTAGTGGAGGCCATTGGTCAGTTAGATAGGGAGTTAGGTTTAAGGAAGTTGAGAATAGTAGTATAGTGTTCTTGATGGTTCTAAATCTTCTTGGGTTAAGAGGTCTAGTTTAAGAGGTCTAGTTTAAGCAAGGCCTTGATTCCGCCTATTTCACCCTCATATCACCCTAAATATTCCCCTATACTCACCAAGACACTTAGCCAAATATTTGCTCCTAAATTTAAGTCCCAAATTCAAGACCAATCTTAAGGATTTCATTAAGGATCTCACACAAGCTTCGAGTCTCTATTTCCAATCTTCTTCAAGGTTTCTCCAAAGTTTCACGACCCAATCTCATGGGCCGTGACTAGTACTCGGATTGGGCATCCAAACACTGCCTCAGATCCTATTAAACACATCCCCAAATATAATAGAATCCAATAAGGCTATGTTTCAAATTTATATAATTTTTAGAAAAATTTTGGCAGAGTTTCATTTGTTCTATGAACTATCCAAAATATTCCTGCATTCAAAAAATATCAACAGATGCCAGACAAAGTCAACAGAACAATATATATACATATACGGGCCGACAAGGCCACTA
>DF366495.1:20224-44240 GCA_000787875.1 Solanum virginianum
CTTTAACAAGCAATCTTTCATGGTTTTCTTTCAATTTAACATATACCAACATTCCTACAATCTTTAGTTTACATAAAATAAGGCTAACAATCAACATACCTTTTAAATCCTTTAATTGGACCCAAATCGCCAAAGTCGTCAAAAAAGGCATTTTCTTGGCCAACCAACACCTCCACGTTACTTAGGGGACTCAATATAGTGGATTAACACGAACAATTTGGTTGAGAGATGAAGAAAAATGAATTATGTTAGCGATGAACAGTAACCTGAGGCAAGTCTTTGGCTTGTTCTTGGTTTAAGTCTTTTTCTTCCAAGTGTGGAAGAAAGTTAAATGAAAAGATATTTATTGTACATGTGCCCTATACATATATAAGAAAACATAACATCTTGGCCACCAATAACACTTGGGCCAATTTTAATTACACACAAATCAAGTGGGGCCACTTCCTTTAATTCATTAAGACTACACTTTGTAAAACCTTCACTTTGGTCCAAACACTAACAACCCTAGAGTAAGCTTGGTTGGCCACTTCCTTTAATTCATTAAGACTACACTTTGTAAAACCTTCACTTTGGTCCAATTAAACTAAGGACATACGAATCCTAACAACCCAAGTTTTGTTTAAAAAAATTCCACTCGAGTCCCCAAAGTTTTTCAAAAATATCAGTTTAGTCTCGAATTTTTCCAAAAATGCAACATTAGTCTCAAATTTCGTAATGGTTCACAATACGCCACAATACGTGTTCTAACAATAGTGACCATTTTAGCATCTAGTGAGAATGTTTCATTGTCATCTAAGCCCTCTTGTTGATTATATCCTTTGGCTACCATCCTTTCTTTGTACCATTCTATCTCACTAATAGCCTTATGTTTAATTTGTAACCCACTTTGAGCCAATTGATTGCTTTCCAGTAGATGGTCAACTATGATCCATGTCTTGTTGTGTTCTAAGGCATTCACTTTAGCTTGTATTGCACCTATTTAATGTTGAGAAGTAAAAACTTCCTTGAAAGTTGAAGGTTCAGCAACAATAGAACACACCGTTATATAAGACTTGTAGATATCACTTAAGTCAGAGTATGACGAGTAGTTCTGAATATGATATGAACAAACAACATTAAACTTCTTGTTTGAGACGATAACATCTTTATGTCATAATAGTAGTGTAGGTATTCTGATGATTCTTCTAGCATCATTAGGAAGCTCTGCATTATCCATAATATCAAGTGTATTAGCATGATTAGTGTTGTCAGATATTGGTAAATTTGTTATGACATCAGCAGTTTCACAGGTAGGACTATCTGTTGGGGCTGTCACTTATAAATCAACTTCAGTATGACCATCAGCTTGACTCTTAGAACCAGCTTTGTTGTCAATTGGATAGAATAGTATGCTGGGATCTTATTGTATAAGTTCTATTACACTTGATGAAATAGTAGAACCATCTTTGAAAGGAAAAGTATCCTCCACAAATNCAAGACAGATGCAAAACACAAGCATCCAAAACTCTTAAATGACTCAGATCAAAATCTTTCCCATATAGCATTGCATGTGATGACCTCTCTTTTAGCACTCCACCAGGTACGTTGTTAATCAAATATGATGATGTAATAACACACTATCCCCAATACTTAAAAGGAATATATCCTTGAGTAAGCTGGTTTAGTAGTATGTATAATTCATCATTCTTCTTATCAATCTCCCTCATCTTACCAGTATAGAGATCCTGAAAAACACTAAAATATGGAAAGAATGTAACTGAGCACATCAATTACTTAGTCACTTGACTTATCGACAACAGTTTGCACTTAAAATTTGGGATGTGACATACATCTATAATAATGCTTTTAGGAGACGAGAAAAGGGATTCCTATATGAGTAACACTAGCAACCTCACCATTAGGAAGATACACCAGTCTTAGACATATAGTTCTTATTACAGAATTCTTTGTGAACATACCAAAGATACACCAGTCTTAGATATATAGTTCTTATTATAGAATTCTTTGTGAACATACCAATCTTTGACACGATATGACTAGTTTTTCCCTATGCTATGATCCAAATCTTGTTATTTTCAAAAGCCAGGAGAGCCTTACCTGCAGTATTAGCTTGACTGTACCAACTGACAATTTCCCACACTTATATTTTTGTTCGAGTATTTGAAGAATTTGATTGTACTGCTCTTTGGTGAATGTGCCGCCTTGCAAATCCTTAGCACACTTAGTCAGCACATTCCTATCACTTTATCGGTTGATCAACCACTTATTTCCCTTTGCCTGACATATTGACATGAGTATCAAAACCATATGTGAATGTACCTACTTGCAATTCCTTAGCACACTTAGTTAGCACATTCTTACTACTTTATCGGTTGATCAACCACCTATTTCCCTTTGCCTGATATATTGACATTAGTATCAAAACCATAGTTCACTCAGAACCAGAAGCATCAAGAGTTGAACTCCTTCTTATAATGGACTAATCACTTACTACATTACTGCCACCATTATAGACTTTCATCTTTGACTTATAATACTGATCTTTAGAATGACCTTTCCACCTACACAATTTACATATAACTCCAAAACTCATCTTGAACTTACTGTTAAGCCATTCAATATTACCACTTCTCGAACACATCACCCATGGATCCACACCAGTTGTAACTATAGAGTTCAAACCAAAATTTCCAATTCCAAGAAGTTGAAATGAAATCATATTGACTCCACTGACATCATCAGGACTCAAGAACAAGGGATGGCTACAATCAATTGACTCATAGACATACCAGGTGTGGAATTTTTATATTACCAGGATTTTCACCATTTCTGGACTCAGTTGTATGAACACCACATTATAAGCACCTGTCCCTAAACCATATCCTAAAGTAAGTCCCTTCTTTGCACTTGTAATCTGCAAAATAGCTGCAAGACTTGCTTCTCTGAGCATCTGATGTCTTTCTCGGAGGCATATCTAAATCCAAAATAGTATTGTCAAAAAACGAGTCATCCAACCAACACCACTCTAATGCACGATCTAAACACTGCTCTAACGTACAATCTAAGATCAGAAAAAGAGGAACACCCTAAATGTCATGTAGCCTCCTGTTTATAGATGTGGTGCACAACACACCGATAAACAAGACTCTACTAGACACCATCTGTGAACACTCCGAAGATGAACCGCTCTGATACCACTTTTATCGCGACCCAACCTCGTGGGCTGTGACTAGTGCCCGATTCGGCCACCCAGACACAACTACTAAGCCAGATTCCAATTATAGTGACCAATGTATTTATAAAAATTTTGCCAGAGTTTCCTTTGTTTTACTACCCTCCTGCATACAGAAACGTCCTAGCATACAATACAAGTATATATATATTCATGCGGGCCGACAAGGTCACCGCTGTGGTTAAACTACCCAACATACAACCATATATACATAACCATACAAGTTACTAAATCCCATAAACACAGGCGTCCATAGACCTCTATACAAATTGATAGAATCCGAAGACGGGATAGGGCCCTGCCGTACCCCCAAATGGACATAATATAACATAAAGAAATAAGTATATATATACCCAAAATCTCAAATTAATGCATAGCGTACCAGAACGATTACGACCTCCAAACTCGTACCATACCATTGCCTCACACCAGAATGTTCAAATCTCCAAAGTCTCCAACACAAACCACAAATGTAGGATTTGAGAAAATTTATAAAATAGAAAAATTTTTAAAGATAAATTTTTAAAATCTATCAAAAAAAGTCATGGTCAAACAATACATTTCATTTCTTCATTGTAATTAAGGAAACATCTGGGGTATGTCTCTTTTTCTTGTGAGTCACGAGTCACATAATTTGTTTATACAAAATATTTAATGTATGTATATTGGTGTCTTGTAAGTACTTTAATCGCATCTTCTTTGTATAATTGCTCTTTTCTATTTGTGTTACTAACTTTTCAGAAGGACAATTAAAATGTAACACCTTGAAAATTTCTAAACTAAGATTTGAACTTTCCTCTTATGTGTATAGGATTATACTGAGTGACTCTAATTGTGAGTATTGGTATTAAATCCCATTCTATAGTGGTACAATAGATTTGAGATTAATAAAGTCACAAAAATCATTTAACACAAAGTTGAGTTAAACCCTTCCTTGCCTATTGAGTTTCGATATGAAATTTATAAAATTGGGAGATCCAATAACTTCAAGATCATGATTATATGGTAAGGTCCTTTTCTAAGTATTTGAAGGGTGTTGTATGTGATTTGAAGTCATTAGGCACACCCAAAGCCAAGACAAGTTCAAAACATTTATATTGGTTAAGTCTCGGTATGAGTTCATAAAATGGTCTACTTCAAATGGGCATATCTCTCATAAAATAATAAGTTATGTAATCTATAATATGTTAAATCAAATATATTCCAACACATCCAATTTCGCCTTAATCGGAGTCAAAGTAAAATATTATGACCATTTTACTCGAGACTGTCAAAATTGGAAAATTCGACAACTCACCTAATAATTTGTAGATGCACTGATTTTGATCTCCATATTTTCTTGATAAAGCTTAAAAAATTAGAAAATAGGCGACCTAAGGTTCCCATTCAGCGATATGGGACCCCTAGACCGCTGATTTGGCGGACGGAACTTACTAAAAAGTTAACGTTTTTAAATTTTGATGATTATTTGAATTTTCAAAAATGATATTTTTGACCTTTTGCCGTTAATTAACTTCCCTAAGCCTATCTTATAGTCTAATAACCTCCAATAAATGCATAAACCCTTGAAAACATTTAAATTTTATGTTCCAAGTCTCCAAAGAAGAAGTTATGCATAAACCCCTGAAAACATTAAAATTTTATGTTCCAAGTTCTCCCAAAGAAGAAGCTAGAGTTCTTCATATTCAAGTGTAAACTAAAGGTTCCATCAAGAGATTTTTCTCTTTATGTATGTAAGGATATCTAAAATATGGAAAGAGTTCTTCCATGTGCCCTATAACCCAGGTTAATTGAATTGTGAAGATTTAGCCTCCATGAATGCTTTCTTTAGATTTTACTGGGTTTGTTGTTGTTGTTGTTGTTGTTGAATGCTTTCTTGAGATTTTTTTTATAAAATTCTAAAATATTCTCATATGCTATTATATAATTGATACTACTCATGAGTTAACTTCTTGAATATATAAAATGTATCAATTTCTATATAACACCAATTATATTGTCTCTTAAACTTGGTAATAGAAAGATTGTGAAAGTAGTGAGTCTTAATGTTTGATGATCATCATTAACAAGATTTAGTGAACAAATATTTTTACATAAATTATTTCATGAACCCTAAATATTATTTAAGAAAAGATTTTGCATGAATGAACTAATGAAATGAGTCTATAACCTTGACATGATGAATGCTGATTGTGAAGGCAATGTAAGCATGATGATAATATTGATAGAACTGGATGGTCCTATGGGTCCTAATGAATTGAACTTATATGATTTGTCTAAATTGATAGTCCTCTTAACGATTGTCTAAACCCCTATTAAAAGATGTGATTGAGAATTGATTGAATGGTTGTAGGTTGAATGACTTGATTATAATGGATTGATAAAAGTCTTTATGAGACTCATTGATTCAATTAATTATTTTATGAATATTGAGTCATGGGAGGTGTATCGAGTATCAAATTGAGTGAGAGTTATTCTAACTTGAAATTAGTAACTAAATCGATAACATAGAATGTTCAATAGGAGCTATATCTCTGAAGTCCTATAAGAGGGTTTGATTGATTGTGGAGCGTACCTCACCTGAGAAAGGTATTAGATGGATGGGCAATGACACTGCTTCATTATCACTAGCTCATAAGTGATGGTTGTCGGTTAGAGAAACTCCCGAATAGGTCTTTGTAGTACTATGATTGTATGGGATTCAATTGTATATGATTGGTCTCTATCTAAACCTTACTATTGCTTAGGACTTATGGCACCTTGATGGAGTTCCTTATTTTCTTGATTTGAGTTGTCTGAGTTAATAGTATTCTACCTTAATACATGCTTCTTCCTATTATTTTATATACTCATACATTCAACATACTGACATTTATTTGGACCTACATATATCATAATGCATAGACTGGTACTTGAGGTTATCAATAGTCACACCATCGAGGATCCATCCATGTTCAGCTAATTGGTGTGTCCTCCCTTGCTTTCGGAGGATACTATATTTCTTTCCTAGCTTTGAGTTTAACAATTTTATTTTTTATTTGAGGTAGCCATGAACCTATTATTAGCACCACCTAGATAGATGGATAAAGGCTTTATATACTAGATTGTTAAGTTATTGATTTAATAGAGTTTTGGCTAGTTTGTTTCATACTAGTCTTATTCAATTGATTGATAGATTAGTTGGCCTTTAGCCATTGATTATTGATTTGATTATTTCTTTCTATTAAGTTATTTGTGATTGTTGAAGTCTTCCACTATTAGATTGTGATTGAATAAATGTGATGAGGCCAAGTAGACCGCTTGGGGACAAGAAATAGTCTCTGAGTGTGGCCATATTGAGGATGCCCTCTCGGGGCATGACAAACTTGGTATAATAGCACAATGTTCAGGAGTCCTAGGGAGTTTGTGAAGCTGTGTCTAGTAGAGTCTTGTTTATGGTTATGTTATGCACCACATTTATAAGCAGGAGGCTATGGGACATTAGGAATTGGTACTTTTTTTTCTTATTCTTATTTGTGCTATAAAGTTAAACTCTAGGAAAGATCTCTCCAAACTTGTGCACAACACATTTGTAGACCATGCCTTGCAAGAGCATCATGAACTTTAGAAATGTTATAAAGAATGAGATTTTCTCTCTAGGGAGGCGCTCATAGTTTGGGATAAGGACCAGAGTCTGGCCAGAAGAGCCTGAGCCTATTTTAAGCCTATTGTACATGCTTGATAGGTAGAAAACAAAAAGGAGTACAATAGGGAAGAACCTTAGAGCAAAAAGGCTAAGTTAGAAGGATATAAGCATAGTCAACATAATCAAGAAAATGGAATTGGGTCCCCCTTTCTGAAGAGGCCTTCGAGTTATATGCCACCACTAGTGAGTGCACCCATAATTTGAGTACCTAGAGAAATCATTACTTCAGGGTCTGAAACCCTCCATCTCAAGGAACAGTGGCTCGAGGTCCTAGAGAAAAGATACCATGTGGAAAGTATGGCAAAATTCATTTAGGAAATTGTTGAAAGGGTATCATGGAATGGTATAAGTTTAGCCAAGTTGGTCACTTTTAGAGAGATTATCCAAAGTGGGCCAACAAAGCTCAATATTCCCGTTAAAGAAAATCAGAATGATGCTACTTCTAGAACGAGCAAGGCTACAGATTCGTTATATGCCATGGGTTCTTCCCAAGCTTAGGAAGATTCCCCAGATATTGTGACGGGTATAATTCAAGTCTTTACTCGTGATGGTTATATCTTGACGGGTATGATTCAAGTTTTTACGCTTGAATTGAGCAAGTAAAAATTATAATTTACCCATAAAACTCTTCTCTTGTATCTCATGAAGAGAGCGATGTTGAAGCAGAATGATATTGAGATCTCCTATCTTGGTATATGCACTTTTTTAAACTGTAACAAAAACATAAATCTCCTTAAAATTGATGGTGTAATATACCACAATACAATAAATTACAGTTAAAAAATAAAATGATAAAATTGAATAAAAATTCATTTAGGATGAGGCGTGGATATCTCGCTCTCTTTAAGGAGATTAGAGCCCACTGCGGCATAATCTACACCCATCCAGCAGTATATGTCTAACTTGTCCCCTCCAGGATACAATAACTCAACAATGTTGTATGACTCAAAAAACTCCGAATTAGTTGAAGAGTCCAAAGTTCCACACAAAAACACCTTTCTTCAACATATAAATTATTCTCTTTTGTTTAGTGAATATAGTTGAAAACATAGAATATTTTTCATTAGTTTCAACTCTCTCTTTCGCTATTGCACACATCACCACACTACATTATTTATCACACTTCTAATTTTTCTTGTGTACTTCTTCTTCACCAAAACAAAGTAAGACCATTACTATTTATAAGTGAGGAATTCTTCCTTGTCTTGAATAAGAATAAAGTGGATCATAATGTAGGGGAATGAATGGAGAAATCATGTCTTGGTAGTTACATAAGTTGCAAGACATTAATAGGGTAGAACATGAGTTACTAGACTCTAAAGGTCATATAAGTTACAAGAACTTATTATCACATTCTACCACTAACTCATGATACAAATTAATATTACTATTTTAATATTAAAATGAATTTTGCACCAAGATGAAGTTATCTTATTTTGAAATAATTTATATAAAAAAACATATGTTTTACTTGGAAAAAATTGAATTTTCATGAGCAAACGTAAAATTTCTCCAAAAAGGTGATTTGAGCATATTTAGAAAATAGAAAAACTTTAAAGATAGATTTTCAAAATCTATCAAAAAATGTCATAGTCAAACAACATATTTCATTTCTTCATTGTAATTAAGGCAACATCTGGGGTATATCTCTTTTTCTTGTAAGTCATGAGTCACATAATTATTTTATACAATACATGGAATATATGTATATTGGTGTCTTGTAAGTACTTTAATTGCATCTTCCTTGTATAATTTCTCTTTTCTATTTGTGTTACTAATTTTTCAGAAGGATACTGAAAATGTAACACCTTGAAAATTTTTAAACTAAGATTTGAACTTTCCTCTTATGTGTATAGGATCATAATGAGTGATTCTAATTGTGAATATTAGTATTAAACCCCATTCTATAGTGGTATAATAGATTTGAGATTAATAAAGGTCACAAAAATCATTTAACACAAAGTTGAGTTAAAACCTTCCTTGCCTACTGAGTTTCGATATGAAATTCTATAAAATTGGGAGATCCAATAACTTCAAGGTCATAAATATATGGTAAGGTCCTTTTCTAAGTATTTGAAGGGTCTTAAATGTGATTTGAGGTCATAAGGGACATCCAAAGCCAAGACAAGTTCAAAACATTTCCATCGATTAAGTTTCAGCATGAGTTCATAAAAGGGGCAACTTTAAATGGCCATATCTCTCATAAAATAATAAGTTATGTAATCTATAATATATAAATCAAATATATTTGAATTAACTTTCCAACACATCCAATTTTACCTTAATCAAAGCACCGAGTAAAATATTATGACCATTTGACTAAAGCCTATCGAAATTGAAAAATTTGACAACTCACCGAATAATTTGGAGATCTATTGATTTTGATCTCCAAATTTTCCTGAGAAAGCTTATAAAACTAGAAAAAGGAGACCTCAGGTTCCCATTCAGCAATATGGGACCCCTAAACAACTGATTTTGCTGATGGAACTCACAAAAGAGTTAATGTTTTTCTATTTTGATGATAATTTGACTTTCTGAAAAAGATATTTTCGACCTTTTTGCCCTTAATTAACTTCCCTTAGCCTATGTTATAGCCTAATAACCTCACATAAATGCATAAATCCATGAAAAACATTTAAATTTTATGTTCCGATGTAAGGAACCAGATTTTTTATGCTTGTGTATGTTGTTTAAGGTCATCATGGGCCCCTAAGTCAAGTCAAGTTCAAAGGAATTTCTGTTGGCTAAGTTCAACACAAGTATCAGTAGAAAGGTCAACTTTAAAGGAGTATAAGTTTTAGCACACTTGGAAATTAGTGGCCCACAACTTGTCAAACGAAATCCCTTTGGGTTAGCTTTCGAACTCACTTGGTTTCACCTCATTCCGATGTCAAGCGAACAAGTTATGATCATTTTCGTGAGAAACTCTTGTGCAGTGATGTCACACTGGTAGTTTAACGGGCTGTGTGACCTTGGACGAACTATTTGGATGGCTTTGGCTGGAAATGGTCGTTTTGACCTAAGGAATGGGAAGCCCTTTGAGTTACCTTTGCAACACACTTGGTTTCACGTTATTCCGATATCAGACAAAGGAGTTATGATCATTTTCATGAGACCCTCTTGTGCAGTGGTGTCAAACAGACAGTTTGACAAGCAGTGATGTCTTTGACGGGCCGTTTGGGTTAGCTGGGACTGGAAAGGGCCATTTTTGGCACCAAGAAAGGTGACATGGCCAGTGGCATGGGCCGTGTGGCTTGCCACTGACCATGTGGATGGGCACAAGGTATGTCAAGGGAAGCTTGTTGGACTTGGGGGTAGATTTGGTTAAGGGTTGTGCCACGGGCACCCTTGACGGGTTGTGTGGGGTCTGCTGGCCTATGGCACCTGGCGTGAAGTGGCCTGGCCACATTTTTGTGCCTAAGTGTGGTGCAATGGACCACTAAATGGATCGTGAAGCATCACATGACCAGTGAAGTGGTTCGTTAAAGTGATGAGACGTGAAATTTTCTCTAAGTGTTCCCAACTCCCATTTATTTTTCTAATTCCCTTTTGACGGGCACTCCACATGACCCGTGGAGTGCCACACAGCCAGTCAAGCCTCCAGTGAGGCCACACTTTGTCAAATTTTTCATCTGTTCACTAGTGGCATTTTTGTAATTTTTAATTACTCTAATGACCTCTTTAAACTTCCAATGCTATCTTAACCTCATCAAAAAGACCCAAATCCTATTCCAAAGGATTAAACTCATTACTCTCATCTCAAATACACTCTCAATTCTCTCAAGAGCATCTATCAAGACCCCAATACCAATTTCAAGGAAACTCAATAACAAGTTTAGATTCCAAAACCCACTTCCAAGCTTCCATTCTTTCTCAACTCGTTGTTGATTTTAGATTTAATCCTAATTACCCATGCCATTCTCATTATTCATAGCATATGCATTCATGTACATGGATTATTATGGGAATTCTTTCCAACACATCCAATTTTACCTTAATCAAAGCACCGAGTAAAATATTATGACCATTTGACTAAAGCCTATCGAAATTGAAAAATTTGACAACTCAATTAAGCCCAATTATGTTCTAGGATATGATTTTTATAAGATATTGGCTATGACAATATTGTGATCGCATACATGTCTTTAGTTTTGGCTCTTTGAGCATTTTGGGTGCTTGGACCATTTTGTATATGAATGGGCTATTCCTATGCATTAGTATTATGATTAAAAAACTATGATTTTGGCATTTGAGCCTAAGTATGAATTATTATGAATGGTTTTAAGCCCAATTATGCACTGAAATTATTTTAAAAATGGCTAAAGTATGTATATGTATCTTATATGTATTCTTGTGGGATGATCGCTTAGCACCGATGGATTGAGGGAGGGGGATGTTCACTTTCTTTTTACTATGTGCCTAGCATATGATCCTTTCTGAAATGGGATATGTTCCCGTAAGGAAAGATGCCTCCGAAATGGGATGTGTCCCGTAAGGAGAAGAAATGATTTGATTTGATATGTGTTTTGTGGAAATCCTATTTGAAATGGGATGTATTCCCATAAGGAAGGTTGCTTCATACGAAATGGGATTTGTTCCTGTAATATATTTAAATTAACTTTTCAACACATCCAATTTCGCCTTAATCTGAGTCCAGAGAAAATATTATGACCATTTTACTAAAGCCTGTCGAAATTAGAAAATTCGACAACTTACTGAATAATTTGGAGATCCACTGATTTTGATCTCCACATTTTCCCAAGAAGGCTTATAAAACTAGAAAAAAGGTGACCTAAGGTTCCCATTCCGCAATATGGGACTCCTAGACCGCTGATTTGGCTGACAGAACTCATCAAAACGTTAGTATTTTTCAATTTTGATGATTATTTGACTTTTCGAAAATGATCTTTTCAGCCTTTTTCCCTTAATTAACTTCCCTAAGCCTATCTTATAGCCTAATAACCTCCCATAAATATATAAACCTCTGAAAACATTTAAATTTTATGTTCTAAGTTCTCCCAAAGAAGAAGTTATGCATAAACCCCTAAAAAATTCAAATTTTATGTTCCAAGTTCTCCCAAAGAAAAATCTAGAGTTCTTCATATTCAAGTGCAAACTAAAGGTTTCATCAAAAGATTTTTCTCTTTAGGTATGTAAGGCTATCTAAAAAATGGGAAGAGTTCTTCCATGTGACCTATAACCTAGGTTAATTGAATTGTGAAGATTTAGCCTCCATGAATGCTTTCTTGAGATGTTTTTTATAAAATTCTAAAATATTCTGACATGTAATTATATAATTGATACTTCTCATGAGTTCAACTTCTTCAATACATATAATGCATCAATCACCATATAACCCCAATTATATTGTCTCTTAAACTTGGTAATAAAAAGATTGTGAAAGTAGTGAGTCTCAATGTTTGATGATCATTATTAACTAGATTTATTGAACAAATATTTTTACATAAAAATTTTTATTAACCCTAGATATTATTTAAGAAACGATTTGCATGAATGAACCTAGGAGATGAGTCTAGAGCCTTGACATAATGAATAGTGATTGTAAAGGCAATGTATGCATGAAGATAATATTGATAAAACTGGATGGTCCTATGGGTCCTCATAAATTAAACTCAAATGATTTGTCTAAATTGATAGTCCTCTAAACAATTGTCTAAACCCCTATTGAAAGATGTGATTAGGAATTGATTGAATGGTTGATAGGTTAAAATACTTGATCATGATGGATTGATAAAAGTCTTTATGAGACTCCTTGAATGGATTAATTATTTTATGAACATTGAGTATTTGGAGATGTATTGAGCATCAAATTGAGTTAGAGTTAGTCTAACTTGAACTTAATAACTATACCGATACCATAGAATGATCGATAGGGGCCATATCTCTGAAGTCCTAAAAGAGGGTTTGATTGATTGTGGAAAGTACCTCACCCGAGAAAGGTATTGGATGGATGGGCAATGATACTGCTTCATTATATTTTCACAAGCTCATAGGTGATGGTTATCGGTTAGAGAAACTCCTTAATAGGTCTTGGTAGTACTCTAATTGGATCTGATTGAATAGTATATGATTGGTCTCTATCTAAACCTTACTCTTGCTTAGGACTTATGGCACCCTGATGGAGTTCCTTATTTCCTTGATTTGAGTTGTCTGAGTTAATAGCATTCTACCTTGATACATATTTCTTCCTGTTATTTTATATACTCATACATTCCACGTACTAACATTTATTTGGGCCTACATATATCATAATGCATAGATAGGTACTAGATGTTATCAACAGTCACACCATCGAGGATCTATCCATGTTCAGCTAATTGGTGTGTCCTCCCCTGCTTTCGGAGGATACCATATTTCTTTCCTAGCTTTGAGTTTAACACTTTTATTTTTTATCTGAGGTAGCCATGAACTTATTATTAGCATCACCTAGAAAGATGTATAGAGGCTTCATAGACTAGATTGTTAAGCTATTGATTTAATAGAGTTTTGGCTAGTTTGTTTCATACTAGTGTTATTCAATTGATTCATAGATTGATTGACCTTTTTCCATTGATTATTGATTTGGTTATTGTTTCTATTAAGTTATTCTTGATTGTTGAAGTCTTCTACTATTAGATTGTGATTGAATGAATGTGATGAGGCCAAGTGGATGGCTTGGGGACAAGAAATAGTCTCTCAGTGTGGCCATGCCAAGGGTACCCTCTCAGGGCATGACAAACTTAGCATCAGAGCACAATGTTAAGAGGTCCTAGAGAGTTTGCGAAGCTGTGTCTAGTAGAGTCTTGTTTATGGGTATGTTATGCACTACACTTATAAGCAGGAGCCTATGGGACATTAGGAATTGTTACACTTCTTTCTTATTCTTATTTGTGCTATAGATTTAAACACTAGGAAAGCTCTCTCCAAACTTGTGCACTACACATTTGCAGACCATGCCTTCCAAGTTCATCATGAACTTTAGAAATATCATCAACACCGAGATTCTCTCTAGGGAGGCCCTCATAGTATGGGATAAGGACCAGGGTCTGGCTAGAGGAGCCTGAGCCTACTACTAAGCTTATTGTATATGCTTGATAAGTAGAAAACCAAAAGGAGAACAATAGGGAAGAACCTTGGAGTAAAAAGGCTAAGTCAACAGGACATAAGCATAGTTAACATAATCAAGGAAATGGAAATGGGTCCCCCTTCTGAAGAGGCCTTTGAGTTATGTGTCACCACTAATGAGTGGACCATATCTAATAACAAACATAATTTGAGACTCCAAAGAGATCAACCCTTCAGGGCCTAAAACATTCCATCTCGAGGAACTGTGGCTTGAGGTCCTAAAGAAAAGACACCATATGGTATGTATGACAAAATTCATTCGGGAAATTGTTGAAAGGATATCAAGGAATGCTATAAGTTTGGCCAAGTTGGTCACTTTCTGAGGGATTGTCCAAAGTGGGCTAAGAAAGCTCAATGTTCCAGTTAGAGGAAATCAGAGTGATGCTACTTCTAGACTGAGCAAGGCTACCAACCTGTCGTATGCCATGGGTTGTTTCCAAGCTCAGGAAGATTCCCCAGATGTTGTGACAGGTATGATTCAAGTCTTTACTCATGATTGTTAAATCTTGATGGATCCTAATGCCACCATTTCAGTTGTGTTTTCTTTTGTGGCTAGTTGATTTGATAGAAATCTCGAGTGTCATCTTATATATTTACTCCTATTGGTGTATCTATTCTAGCTAAGAGGACCTATAGGGATTGTCCTGTGCCAATTTATCATAGAAATACCATGGCTGACTTGGTTGAGCAAGATTAAGATACATCCCAGACACTTTTATCTAAGACTTGCTTCCGATGTTACCTATGAGAGGAAAATTTATGTTTCTAAAGATTTAATGTTCAACCCAAGAGTGTGATTTGATGTCTTATAAACCATAAGTAGAAGTGAGTCATCCTAGAGCTAGAAGAACAATGGTGGAAAAGAAGAGACTAGATAGTGAATGTCGTTGTTGATTGAGGCTTGTAACTTGAGTTATGTAACTATTGGATAAGGAATGGGATGATGAGTCAATTTCTAAATGTTTTTGATGTAAGAATAGTAAGTACCATCTGATTTTCCTGATGAGGTACAGTGTAACACCTTACAATTCTACTCTTAGGATCTCGAAATTGTCATCACAAATACATAAGATTGAACCTAGAAATACCTTACTTGTACTTACATTTTAAGGATCACTAATATATGTGGGAAGTTTGTTGGAAGTGAATTCGGGTCATGAGAGACCTCTAGTGCTTAGTTGAGCTTAAAACCTTCCTACCGATTAAGTTTTTTCACATTGGATTATGCTAGGGTCAAATTTAAATAATCTTAACTCTTAGAATATAAATACTTAGGTTGCACATTACCTACCAAATGAAAGGTTTTTGAATTACCTTTCCAATGCATCTAATTTCACCTCAGTCAGAGTTTAGACTAAAATGTTATGACTATTTTACGATAGAGTGCCAGTTTAGTGTGGGAGTTATGAACTGACTTATTGGACGTGGTTTTAGTTTCATCCCGTACTTTCAGCTCGTACAATTACTTTTCCAAGTCCATTTTTGAGTCCCAGAATTGGTGGACCCAACTATGGGTCGTAAATCCTTCTATAGGCCATAGATTGGGCTTGTACAATGGATCCAGGAACCCCAAAATTCATCCAAAAACTTAAGGATGGGTTTCTACGGACCGTAGAAGTTTCTATAGGTCGTATATGGTCCTATGGATGACTTAATCAATGATTTTAAAGAGGGGTATTTTTGTCACGACCCAACCCTGTGGGCCGTGACTAGTACCTGATTAGGGCACCAAAACGCAAACACCAATCCGAATTATAACAAATGTATTATTTTTACGAAAATTTTGGTAGAGTTTCCTTTGTTTTACTTGCTAACCCAAATATCCTGCACGCAGAAAATCCCAGCAGACAGCATACTCATATACATACAGGCTGACAAGGCCAAACCGACAGGTAAAAACGCTCAACATACATAACATACGCACAGAATCATACAAATTATCACAGCCCATATACACAGGCGTCCACAGACCTCTAAGCAAATAAAAAGAATCATAGGACGGGACAAGGCCCCGTCGTACCCTCGAATGAGTGAAAACACAAAATAAAGATACAAATGTATATACTGAGTGTTCGCTCCGAAGCAAAGGATCACTTCAGACAGCAGGTGGAAATACTAAATCGGTGGGTCGCTAACCTATACGTCAGTACCTGCTGCATGAAACACAGCCCCCAACGAAAGGGGGGTCAGTACGAAATACGTACCGAATATGTAAAGTGGAAAGTATAGAATGTAAACCTGAATGTTAGTCGAAATAAAAGTAAGGAACGCAAACACATAACCAAGAATATAAAAGTAAATAAAAGAGTAACAACAGAAGCAAAATTATAGTAAATCGGTGCATATCCAAAACATCCAAAATGCTCACTTTCCTAGATACCAGCTGCGCTACCTGGCCTTTGACATTCGGTGCATATCCAAAACATCCAAAATGCTCACTTTCCCAGATACCAGCTGCGTATTCCAAAATATCAACATACTCACTTTTCAGCATGCACAGAGTAGGGACTGAGGAATAACTGAAATAAAAGTGGAAAAAGCAAGTTGATATCCAAAAATATCAAATGTCTACTTTATAGATTCAAGTCATATGTAACACCAAAAAGTTACACATCTTCAAATTCCCATCACATATCAAACATAGAATAACTGAGCCAGGCGCTACGCGTCGCGATCCCTGGACTTATACATCACATACCACATTCAGAAATAGCATAAGTCATCTAGGCATTACGTATCGCCGTCCCTGTACTCATCCCAAGCATAGCATACCACACAAATGAGCCAGGCGCTATATATTGCCGTCCCTGTACCCACCCGAGCGAGTCGATCGCTACGTACCAAACATAGCATACCACACAAGTGAGCCAGGCACTACGTATCGCCGTCCCTGTACCCACTCGAGCGAGTCGGGCGCTACGTATCACCGTCCCCGTACCCACCCAAACATAACATAACAAACAAGTGAGCCAGGTGCTACGTATCGTCGTCCCTATACTCACCCCACCGATGAGCCAGGCGCTACGTACCGCCATCCCTGTTCCCATCGGTCACATATCACAACACAGAAAGTGAGTAAGGTGTTACATGTCGCCATCTCTGTACTCTCATATCATATATCATAACACAAAAGTAGCATAAGTGAGTCGGGCGCTACGTGTCGCCATCCCCTAACCCATCGTCAAACATAGCCTGATTACGGAGTATATGACAGAGAATAAAATCATCAATCCAAATCCAAGAGACAAGTAAGATAGTCAAACCTGATACCGACATAATAATTATTATATATTCTATCAAAGATGAGTTAAAATGCATAAAAGGGCATCTCTAACACGATTTTTGAATCAACTTGGGCTTTCAGTTACTATTTGATGTTCAACATATACTAACAAAGTCGGATGATGAGTTCAAAACACTATACAGTCCTTTCTTTACTTTCTATAAGTCAAAATATTACCAAATGAACTGAAATGATTAAGAAAAGAACCCATGAACTGACTAGGATGGAACTTTATAGGCTTGGCATGGATATGGACGTAATCTGTACAACCTGGATTATGAAGACATGGTACAATGTTATGCTATTTCACACTTTGTTTTTGGAACTGGAAGATACTGAACGTAGAAAGAGAAGCATCTGAATCACAATACGAACAAAAATTCAAAAATGTATTATTTTTACGAAAATTTTGGTGATACTGAACGTAGAAAGAGAAGCATCTGAATCACAATACGAACAAAAATTCAATTCTTTCAAAACTTTTCAATTTTTACATATTCTTACAATTTATGAATTTCAAAGACACAAGAGCTAAGGATATAGCTAATTATTCATAAGGATAGCTAAAAATGAACATAGAGTATATTTAGGCTTGAATTGAAATCTTTCTAAACTTATAACATTTTCCACGTTTAACTAAATCATGCCAACGAACGAAATGCTTTACATACCTCGAACGTTCTCCAACTCAGTCAAAATGTAAACCCAATTCAACTCAAGCTTTGGAATGCCCAATGTCTACAAATAATTCATAATAATATTACACAATTAGCTAACGATTTCTTGGGCGCGAAATTCCAAGTTGTCTTAATCTCCTACCACTTTTCCACACAATGCATGAATATCATGTAGAAATTTATCTCCTGTAATATGATATCTTTACACACAATCTGACATTCAGCAAATGGAAATTTCTCAATTAAAAGCATGTATAGAAAGATTCAAGGGAGAGTTTTCAGAAATGAGAAGGTATTCTGGAAAAAGGAGGTTGAAAATGTAATACTCAATGTTCACTAAAGTGTTTGTTTATAGTCACACTAGCTATACTTTAATGAGGAATTGGCTGGAATAGAGCAGGGGAGCAAAGAAGCAGTTCTGCCAGTAAGTTTTTCACCAGTTTTGACATTAGAGGACTAGATTCACTAAAGATCACCAGAGACAGACTGGTTTTTTTTTCCCTATTCTCAAATCAACACTGTCTCTAAACATGCACTAAGATGCTTGTTTTTTCTTTTCTTTTTTATGGCTACTTATAAGGTTAGTGTGTGACTGCTTACACCAACCTTGATAACAAAAATAACCTCATCTATTAGATTGCTATTTTCCATCACCTTCAGCAGTGGTAAAATTGCATTATTCTATGTAGAAAGACCTCATTGGACATATCCATTCATGTGCAAGAGAACCACAACTTATAACAATAGAGGCATGTTAAATTATACAAGCTCCATATGATCATATTGTGCATCCTGAAGAAAAGAAACAGTACTAGCTAACATATAAGGATGTATACATTGAAGGTCAATGAAGTGACAAAGAAGAAAAAAAAAAAGAAAACAAACCAAGGGGGAGAATACAAACAAAGAACCACAACTTACAACAATTGAGGCATGTTAAATTATAGAAGCTCCATATGATCATATTGTGCATCCTGAAGAAAAGAAACAGTACTAGCTAACATATAAGGATGTATACATTGAAGGTCAATGAAGTGACAAAGAAGAAAAAAAAAAAAGAAAACAAACCAAGGGGGTGAATGCAAACAAAGACCATGATAACGCGTGGAAGCAAACATAGTTCTATATAATTATAGATTATATTATACAACTTCACAATTTAGGATGTTCATCCGTGAACATAATAGTATGATCAGCTATATAACTCTAGCAAGGCACCTGTCCCCCGAAGGATCAGCACCAGACTTACCCCCTCTACTACGGAGGCTAACATGGGAAAGGTTAGCTGTAAAGTAGCATATCTGCTAGCCAGAGACAAGATGACTATAACAATTGATGCAACTATCAAAATATGCTACCAATATCCAGACACTCTTTGTACCTGGAATAAATAAAACACAGATCCAACTACATGATTGAGGTTTTCTGCTTCCAACAACTAAGCCAGCCACTAGAGCAGAATCCAAACAATAACATGACCAATAAGGCAGTAATTAATAGTGCTATGCAATCCTTCACACAGTTGATAGGCTAGAAGCTAACTTCAACATAACATCAAGTTTAGAAGCATGTTCTTTCAGTGAAGCATTTCAACAAACATGTAGAGCACGAAAGTAGCTTCCATTATTATCTATTTAACAAATAGCATATTCTTTCACGAAATAAACGCACAGCTTGCCAACACCTCAAACAAGGTAGAAAGCGTAGCGCAACAACCAACCACGGGAAAAAATACACTCCAGAAAACATACAGAGATGAAGTAGCAAGCATAATCAGATTGATATCAAAAGAAGGAATAACAGCGGAAGGCAAAACAGATAAATTAGACCAAATCAAATAAAGAACAACTTAAAATTAAATCACAGTCGGAACAAGCAAAAAGAGCAGCAGGAAGGTGATTTTCAACCAACCAACGAAAAGGAGATTCCAAAACCTACAGGAGATAACTATGGAGGAGGTAAGGTCGAGGCGGTGAAAAATGCGGAGTACGACAGATTGACAAGAGACTCCCCTGCTAACCTGAGAGCTCCCTTGTGTGAGCTCTTGTTCTTGTTATTTTTGTTTCTCAGTATGGAAAAAAAATAATGAAAGAAGATAAGGGTTATTGTGTGTATATATCTACACAATCTTAGGCCCCACTACACACTTGCACTAATTAGAACATAACACAATTTAAGTGGGGCAACATTTAATTTCCTTCAAGACTCAACTAAACAAAATTCCACTTTGGTCCCAAACTTTCTAATAATGTCACTTTGGTCCTAATTTCGTAACTGTTTCAATACACAGAATGCGGGTTCTAACATCCTTCCCCCTTAAAACATTCGTCCCCAAATGTTAAACCAACTTTATAAGTCATATACATAAATTAGGGGGAGTCTACCTATGAGTCTTTGATAAGAGCTTGGTTAGCCATAACTTTTGTTTGACTATTTCCTTTTGAAAGGTGATAATCATACTCTTGATGTTAACCTTATATTTGTACCCTTGGTGTCATCCTAATAACACCGCTTTATCGCACGATCTAAGATCAGAAAAAGAGTAACATCCTAAATGTCCTGTAGCCTCCTCTTTATAGATATGGTGCACGATACTCCAATCAACAGGACTCTACTACACACGGTCTGTGGACACTCCAAGGACTAACTGCTCTGATACTATTTCTATCACGACCCAACCCCGTGGGCCGTCACTAGTGCCCGATTGGGGCACCCAAACCCAAACACCACTTCGAATTATAACAGATGTATTATTTTTACGAAAATTTTGGTAGAGTTTCCTTTGTTTTACTTACTAACCCAAATATCCTGTATGCAGAAAATCCCTGCAGATAGCATACTCCTATACATACGGGCAGACAAGGCCACCCCGATGGGTAAAAACGCTCAACATACATAACATACACACAGAATCATACAAATTATCATAACCCATATACATAAGCGTCCTCAGATCTCTAAAAAAATAAACAGAACCATAGGATGGGACAGCGCCCCGCATACCCTCGAATGCGTGGAAATGCAAAATAAAGATACAAGTGTATATACTGAGTGTTCGCTCTGAAGCAAAGGAGCACTTCAGACAGTAGGTAGAAATACTAAGCCGGTGGGTCGCTAACCTGTACGTCAGTACCTGCAGGCATGAAACGCAACCCCCAATGAAAGGGGATTAGTACGAAATACGTACCGAATATGTAAAGCAAAAAGTACAGAATGTAAACCTGAATGTTACTAGAAATAAAAGTGAGGAACGCAAACACATAACTAAGCATATGAAAGTAAACAAAATATAATCAGAGTAACAATAGAAGCAAAATTATAGTAAACCAGTACATATCCAAAACATCCAAAATGCTCACTTTCCCAGATATCATATGAGTATCCCAAAATATCAACATACTCACTCTCTAGTATACATAGAGTAGGGACTGAGGAATAACTGAAACAAAAGTGCAAAAAGCAAGTGTATATCCAAAAATATCAAATGTCTACTTTCAAGATTCAAGTCATACATAACACCAGAAAGTTGCACATCTCCAAATTCCCATCATATATCAAACATAGAATAAGTGAGCCAGGCGCTATGTGTCGCCGTCCCTGGGCTTACACATCATATGCCCGTCACATATCAAACATAGAATAAGTGAGCCAGGCGCTATGTGTTATCGTCCCTCGACTTACACATCACATACCACATTCCGAAATAGCATAAGTGAGTCAGGCGCTACGTATCGCCGTCCCTGTACTCACCCCAAGCATAGCATACCACACAAGTGATCCAGGCGCTACGTATTGCCGTCCCTGTACCCATCCGAGCGAGTCAGACGCTACATATCGTCGTCCCCGTACCCAACCAAACACAACATAACAAACAAGTGAGCCAGGCACTAGATATTGCCGTCCCTATGCTCACCCCACCAATGAGCCAGACACTACGTACCGCCGTCCCTGTACCCATCAGTCACATATCACAACACAGAAATTGAGTAAGGTATTACGTGTCGCCATCACTGTATCTCATATCATATATCATAACACAAAAGTAGCATAAGTGAGTCGGGCACTACGTGTCGCTATCCCCTAACCCACTGTCAAACACAGCCTGATTACGGAGTATATCACAGAGCATAAAATCATCATTCCTAATCCAAGAGATAAGTAAGATAGTCAAACCTGAGACCGACATAATAATTATTATATATTCTGTCAAAGGTGAGTTAAAATGCATAAAAGGGCATCTCTACCACGATTTTTGAAGCATCTTGGGCTTTCAGTTACTATTTGATGTTCAACATATACTAACAAAGTAGGATGATGAGTTCAGAACACTATACAGTCCTTTCTTTACTTTTTATAAGTCAAAATATTACCAAATGATAAGCTTCTCTTTTTCTGTCTTTCCAAATAACTGCATATATTGAGGTTCCAGATATTCATTATAGATCACTTACTTTAGGAATATGTTTTCTTTCCTAATGTAAATTGCTTATGATAGCCTCTGAAAGGAAAACTAATCTGGAAGGAACATATTCTTGGCAAAAACTATCTTTAGAAACTAGCAAATAAACAATAATAACTAATGATAGTTTTATGTGGATATAATATCGCAGTTGAAAAACACTTTCTTGTGTTGTAACATCTTTTGTAAACCAAATTATTTGTGGTTGTGAGTGTGTACTACTGAATTGAGAGTCTGCTAGCTATGACTGAAATGATTAAGAAAAGAACCCATGAACTGACTAGGATTGAACTTTATAGGCTTGGCATGGATATGGATGTAATCTGTACAATGTGGATTATGAAGACATGGTACAATGTTATGCTATTTCACACTTTTTTTTGGAACTGGAAGATACTTAACGTAGAAAGAGAAGCATCTGAATCACAATACGAACAAAAACTCAATTCTTTCAAAACTTTTCAATTTTTACATATTCTTGCAATTTATAAACTTCAAAGACACAAGAGCTAAGGATATAGCTAATTATTCATAAGGATAGCGAAAAATGAACATAGAGTATATTTAGGCTTAAATTGAAATCTTTCTAAACTTATAACATTTTCCACGTTTAACTAAATCATGCTAACGAATGGAGTGCTTTACATACCTCGAACGTTCTCCAACTCAGTCAAAATACAAACCCAATTCAACTCAAGCTTCAGAATGCCCAATGTCTACAAATAATTCATAACAATATTACACAATTAGCTAACAATTTCTTGGGTGCGAAATTCCAAGTTGTCTTAATCTCCTACCACTTTTCCACACAATGCAAGAATATCATGTAGAAACTTATCTCCTGTAATATGATATCTTTACACACAATCTGACATTTAGCAAATGGGAAATTTCTCAATTAAAAGCATGTATAGAAAGATTCAAGTGAGAGTTTTCAGAAATTAGAAGGTATTCTGGAAAAAGGAGGCTGAAAATGTAATACTCAATGTTCACTAAAGTGTTTGTTTATAGTCACACTAGCTATACTTTAATGAGGAACTGGCTGGAATAGAGCAGGGGAGGAAAGAAGCAGTTCTGCCAGTAAGTTTTTCACCAGTTTTGACATTAGAGGACTAGATTCACTAAAGATCACCAGAGACAGACTGGTTCTTTTGTCTCTATTCTCAAATCAACACTGTCTCTAAACCTGCATTAAGATGCTTCTTTTTTCTTTTCTTTTTTATGGCTACTTATAAGGTTAGTGTGCGTCTCTAAACATGCACTAAGATGCTAGTTTTTTCTTTTCTTTTTTATGGCTACTTATAAGGTTAATGTGTGACTCTGCTTACACCAACCTTGATAACAAAAATAACCTCATTTATTAGATTGCTATTTTCTATCACCTTCAGCAGTGGTAAAATTGCATTATTCTATGTAGAAAGACCTCATTGGACATATCTGTTTATGTGCAAGAGAACCACAACTTACAACAATGGAGGCATGTTAAATTATACAAGCTCCATATGATCATATTGTGCATCCTGAAGAAAAGAAACAATACTAGCAAATATAT